>JACEIK010000274.1:251278-263752 GCA_018107945.1 Datura stramonium
ATATATATATATTGTTAACTTAGAAGAGTCCACCAACAATCTAGGTACCGGGTTCCTAGAGTTGTGCATCACAAATAAGACAAATAAAGTAAAGGAATAACAAGAGACCAGATTTTCACATGGAAAACTTCCTTGCTCAAAGGAAGAAAAAACCACGACCTACCTCGTAGGATTTACCAATCATCTTCACTAAAACTTAAGCAAAGAGTGATTACAGACACAAGCACTTCACGAGATTAAACTCTTAATTCCAGACTCCCTTGAAGCAACTCTACTACAAGACACTAATGCAACAACTCTATTGCACCTTCACAACCAGCTAACTCTAGCCAGCCAACACAGCTAACTCTAGTTATCACTCAACCAACTCTAGTTGAAAACTCTATACACTAGTTGTAAGAACGATTACAAGAGAAAAATACCTACACAAGCTTCACAATGAAGAGTAGGTGTACATTCAATCAATGACGCTTGAAAAAACGAAGAGTAAGAAAATATTCAACTTCTTCAAAGCATCCCATCAGTTTTGCATTTAGAGAAATGAATCTTCACTTTTTCTCCATGGTGGCAGCAATGAAAATATGAGAAAAGAGAAGCTTCTTTTTCAGATTTCAAAAACTAGGTCTTTGAAAAGATGTCCAAGGAGAATAAATATAAGAGCACATAACCGAAGGTGAAATTCTATTGGTTAGTACTCTGCCTCTCTAACACGCAGTGGTGCTCTTTTTCCGCACAGCAGCAGTCCCACTCGTAGACAGAAAATAGTACACTTTTACAACTGTAAATTTTGTATGCTATCTATCACACACTTCATAAAACATCTGAACCAGGTCCCTTCATGGTTTGTCTATCATCAAAATAAATTTTCAGGCACACTACTACAATTTTTCCCTTTTTGATGATGACAAACCCCATTGATTTCTCTTTACTCCATATTCCCCTTGACTCCATAATCCCCCTTCCCTTCATTATCTTCCCCCTTTTGGCATCATTAAAAAGTACAAATAGTAAACCAAGCAGAGCACAATTTGTCTCAAGGATAACTCATGACCACTGGGGCAACACTAACATGAATAAGCAATAAGCATAAGAATAAAGAAATAAACAGTAGAGAAGGAACCAACATGATTTCAATAACCATAGTTAGGAAAAGTATTACAAGCATTAATGGAAAAATCATCATTAGAACATGCAGAGAAAAACACACAAGGCCATGATTAAGACGGAGTAGAACATAGGAGGAAAAGAAAAGCAAAAAGAGAACAGGATCTGGAGTTAAGGACAGGATGGGCCAGAGAGCTTTTGAAGAAAGAGAGACATGAACTCATCATCAGCTTCATGGGCATGTAACAATTTCTGAGTGCGTTCATTGACCTTGGCTTTCAACTCCCCATTTTCTTGATGAAGAGCCTGCATTGGACCTGGTCCCTCAATCTGAGCCGCCTTCAGATTAGCAATTTCAGCATCACGTTGAGCAAGCAGAGCAGTCAGCCTTTCTACTTCCTTTCTGGAATTTTCTTGAGAGGAGATCAAGTCAGAAATGATCGATTTAGAACCCACACCTCCCCTTCTTTTAACACACTCACATACCTCAAGAGTAGAAAGCGTAAACATCTGTGTCTTCGAGCCTGCAATTCCTTTTTCACATGGAACTTGAAAATAGTCAAACACTCTGTTAAGAAGAAAGCCATACCCCAACCCATGTTTCCCATATTTTACAGTAAGGATTTTGTGCATATGCTCAATCATGATCGCGGGCAAGCTTATGTCTTGAAATGTACTCAGGGATTCCATGAGGTAGAGATCTGCAACTCCTGCGACTGTTCTCTTCTCAGTCTGTGGAAGCAAGACTTTGTTGACAAATTCAAAGACTAGTTGATACTCCCCTTTCAAATGCTTTTTGA
Organism: Datura stramonium; assembly: GCA_018107945.1. Lineage (NCBI taxonomy): Eukaryota > Viridiplantae > Streptophyta > Magnoliopsida > Solanales > Solanaceae > Datura > Datura stramonium. The sequence goes on from JACEIK010000274.1 coordinate 253,183, forward strand.
GGAGTCTTTCACCAGAAAGAGTATCCAATTTCCCAATCATTTTCATAAATTTTCGAGATGCACACTCGTCCTTCACTGATTTAATTCCCTCAGTAAGAACTCCCAAAATTTTTCCAAGTATGGCCTCATCAAGAACAATAGAGACACCATGAACCATTGTGCTTAATTCTAACCCTTCCTCAGTGAATGCCATTTCATGATAAAACTCACAAACTTCCTTTTCATGCAGATCAGGTACAGGTGGAGAAAAACGGTCTTTCCACTCCTGATACACTACCATCTCAACTAAATCAGCCATCCCATGCATACTAGCCACATCGGGATCAAACACTCTGCCTCTCAACACCTTTTGTTGCTTCATTAATGCCTGACATTCTGCTCTAGTAAGAACCTTAGAGACAGAAGAGGTACCTGGTCCCTTAGAAGGTCTATCAGTGGACAATGGATTTTGTTTGGTTTTTATGGAGGTGACACTCTTGGCAGACACATCTTCAGCAAGGGCATTTCCTGGTCGCCTTTGAGAGCTGGAAGTAATCCTCTTAGTGGGGAATTGTTTTGTCACTGTAGAGCGGTTCGTGGAGGTAGGTGGTGATGTCCTTTTACCTCGCTTCACTGTAGAGAGCAAAATGTCTTCAGGGTCTTTTTCACCTTTCTCTGGGTCAAGAACATTTTCTGGTTGAACTGGTACATCCTCCTCCACAATCATCTTTTTCTTGAGTTTTCTCCTCTGTGTCGTTCTCTGTTGATTTTCCTTTAATGCATCCTCCACCAGCCTTCTAGAACTTGACCTAGTAACTGGGGGACATACCTGGTCCCCTGACTCCTTCTGGTGTGAGTGAATATCAAACTTCTTAACTTTTCATATTAAAGGATGATTATCATCACTTGCATCAGCTTCATTCTCAGCATTTTGTTGAAGATTCAGAACCCCTGGAGTCCCATCCCATTTGGGAGTAGAAGACAGAATTGGAGATTTTGGTACTGAGGAAGGAGATCGAGATAGGGTTCTTTCACTGTTGGGAGAACATTCTCCCCCCAAGGCCATTTGGATGAGACTTTGAATAATCAACTGGTCACCATGCGCAAGGATATTAGAAAGAGTCCCTTTTTCTATGGGCAAATCCCCTTTGAAAAGATAATCGTAAGAGGTTTCTAGTGGACTTTTCTTAGGGACAACCTCGGTAGCACTGTCTAGAGGTTGTGAGAGACCAGATGTAGATAGCAGATCAGGGTCAAATACACCAATCTGAGCAGAATTTTTAGCAGAGGTGTCGACCGGAGGATCATTAGTTTGGGGATTTAGGGAGGTATTGATATCAATGGGGGTAATGTAGGAATCATAGGGCGGAGAGGTCATAGATGTTTCTTCAACAGGAGGGATTTTAGGGGAGTCTGAAGATTTGGAGAAGGGGTTTTCAAATACAGGCGGAGTAGCAGTTGTTTCATAGAGAGGGGCTGAAGAGGGAGCCGAGGAAGATGGAAGAGACATGGTGAGAGAGAGGAAAAGTGAGAGTAAGCTAAGGATTTTTAGATTTTTTGAGAAAAAATGGAATGGAGGCAGTAGAGGAGAGGAATGTGGAATACAAAGGAAAAAGGAGACGGTATTTAAGAAGAGAGAGGCAATGTGTCAGAAGAGGGAGAAAAAAGAGGCGACGATTCGGTTGTTGTCCTTTTTTTTTTTTAAAAAAATTAAAACTCTAGAGATTGCAAAAGGCAGGAAAACAGAGGCCTTGTATGATTACCTTTAGATGTCTNCCTTTAGATGTCTCAAAGAGTTATTTGCAAGTAATACTTGAAATACTAACATGGGGAGGACCTGGTACCTCCGATGAATATTGAATAATTTTCTCCGACTCTGTCTTGTCTTTTCCCTTCTTTGCCCATTCTTACCATGCGTGTATACCTATTTAAGGTATGGAATTGATCTACACATTGATTGAAAATCACTCACATGGATACCTGTTGTCTATTCATAGCCAAAAGAGAGAAAAGGTAAGAAGAGAAAATAAAGGAATAAGAGACTAAGTCAACTTTATTAACCCCAACTTCATACAATTTTTCTCAAACTGGTCCCTGTTCAAGGACTTCGTGAAAATATTAGCAATTTGGTCTTCTATCTTGCAAAACTCCACCCAAACATTTCCTTTCTTTACATTGTCTCTCAAGAAATGATGATGAATATCTATGTGCTTAGTCCTTTTATGTTGAACTGGATTTCGATCCATGTTAAGAGCACTGGTGTTATCACACATGAGAGGCACACACTCCGAAAAGGATCCCATAGTCTTCAAGTTGATACTTTATCCATAATAGTTGAGCACAACATGAGGCTGCCGCTACGTATTCAGCCTCAGCAGTGGAAAGAGCCATTGAATTTTGTTTTCTTGAGCCCCAAGTGATCAGTGATGAGCCAAGAAAATGAGCCATTCTAGAGGTACTCTTTCTGTCCACCAGGTATCCAGCATAGTCAGCATCCCAATATCCCACTAAGTCAAATGAACCACAGGATGAATAGAATATAAATAGATCAGGAGTTCCCTTCAATTATCTGAGAATTCTCTTTGCAGCTTTGAGATGAGACTCCTTTGGACAAGCTTGAAATCGAGCACAAATTCCCACACTGAAAACTATATCAGGTCTGCTGGCAGTCAAATATAGGAGAGATCCAATGATTCCTCTGTACATTGTTTCATTTACTGGGGGACCTGGTTCTTCTGCATCCACTTTTGATGAAGTACTGATTGGTGTATCAATTGGTTTAGCACTGTCCATGTGAAATCTTTTAAGAAGCTCCTTGATATACTTTTGTTGACTGATCAGGATGCCATTTTGAGCTTGTTTCACTTGAAGCCCGAGGAAAAAAGTTAGCTCTCCCATCATACTCATTTCAAACTCACTCCTCATGAGTTTAGCAAAATCTTTACATAGTGAGTCGGCTGTAGCTCCGAAGATAATATCGTCCAGATACACTTGACCAATGAGAAGATTTCTCCCTATGGATTTCAAAAAGAGATGTTCTCAATTTTTCCTCTCTTGAAACCATTATTCAAGAGAAACTTGAAAAGCCTTTTATACCATGCCCTAGGTGCTTGCTTCAATCCATAGAGAGCCTTATCCAGATTATACACATGATGTGGATGATCAATATCTTCAAACCCCAGGGTTGCTTCACAAACACTTCCTCTTTCAAATACCCATTCAAAAAGGCACTTTTGACATCCATTTGAAATAACTTGAACTCCATAAAGGCTTCAAAATCTATTAACATTCTTATTGCTTCCATTCGTGCTACAAGAGCGAAGGTTTCATCATAATCAATGCCTTCCTCCTGATTGTATCCCTGCACCACCAACTTGGCTTTGTTTCTTGTATTATTACCTTGTTCATCCAACTTATTCCTGAAGATCCACCTGGTTCCTATAGTGGTTCGATCTGAGGGCTTAGGAACTAGATGCCAAACCTTGTTCCTTTCAAACTGATGAAGCTCCTCTTGCATTGAATTTACCCACTCTACATTAGCTAAGGCCTCCTTGATATTTTTGGGTTCTATTTGTGATATGAAGGATAAGGAGGCAACCATGTTTCTGAATCTCGATCTTGTGTGAATGCTCGAGTCCAAAGGTGATAATAAATTATCTAGCAGATGTGAAGATTTGTGCTTCCAGTTTGATCTTCCAGTCTCCTATTATCATGTGAGGTACCTAGTCCTTCATCTGGGAGATTTACAGGAGAATTCATGTCAAGATAATTTTCAAGAACAGATTCCCGACCTTCATTGCTCGGGTTATCTTGGCCTCCAAGTGTTTTATCTCTTTCAGTACTAGGTTTTTCATCATCATCATCTTCTTTGACAGGATCTCTTGACTCTTCCTTGTCCAAAGCATCTCTTTGTATTTGCCACATCTCCTCTAACTCAGCATCATTCATTTTATCAGCATCACTTAGATTATTGGATTCATCAAAGATCACATGAACACTTTCCTCAACACACTGTGTCCTTTTGTTGTAAATTCTGTAGGCCTTGCTGTTGGAAGAGTATACCAAGAAGATCCCTTCATCACTTTTGGGATAGAATTTACCCAAGTGTTCCTTTCCATTATTCAACACAAAGCACTTGCATCCAAATACACGAAGATGACTTAGCATAGGCTTCTTCTTGTATAACAATCCGTAAGGAGTTTTTGCAAGCTGGGACCTGATCAGGCATCTATTAACCACGTAGTAAGTAGTGTTCACAGCTTCTTCCTAGAAGTTTTTGGACAAATCTCCATCAACTAGAAACGTCCTAGAAATGTCTATCAAGGTCCTATTTTCTCTCTCAACAACTCCATTTTGTTGAGGGGTTCTTGGAGCTGAAAAATTGTGACTGATTCCCTTTTCTGCACAGAAAGCATCAAATCTTGCATTCTCGAATTCTTTCCCATGGTTATACTTGATCCCCATAATTCTACAATCCAACTTTACTTGTATTTGATTTGCAAAGGATTCAAATACGGGGAAATTTTCATCCTTAGATCTCTAAAACATTGTCCATGTAAAGCTTGAATAGTCATCAACAATAACAAAAATGAATTTCTTTCCACCTTTTCTTGCAATTTTCACAGGCCCACATAAATCCATGTGAAGAAGTTCTAGAGGTCTTGTGGTGCTCACGTCCTTTTTCTTCTTGAAGGAGGACTTGATCTATTTTTCCTTTTTTACGACCCGAGAGTACACCCGGATCGTAGACACGGGACAAGGAGCCCCCAGACACCCCAAGTCAACCCATGGCGTGAGCATAATACTAATTCATTCATAAAAGGCAGAAAACTTAACTTATTAAGCACGAACTAATTGAAAACCGTTACATGAAATGTAAGGGACGACAAAACCGAAATCCATCCGTAATTGACAGAATACTACACATAAGTCTGAAAGCCTCTAATAAAAGACGGGTTGAAGGGATAAGACCTCAACAAACCCAAACATTTTGAAAACATAAGATAACAAGGCCTGAACATGAAGCCCTCGAATCATGAGGATTCACCACTGAAGATTGAGCGGAACTAAGCACATGCTAGGGACGATGTTGAACCGGCGAACCAGATCCTGAAAATATGTGGGTCAGTACTTGGATGGTATTTAGTATGTAAGGTATGCAAAAAAAATGCTTAAAAACATAAAAGTTAAAGGAGTGGGGACATTATGATTATAAGACTGATCGTAAGTATATCGTAAGACTCAATACTTCCAAAATATTCACAAACATGTCATAGTCATAACATGTAAGGAAAACATTTCATAAATCATAACTTAAGACAACATAACATAACCATGCATACTTGAAAACCATGATGAACAATGAGAAATTTCTATAACCGACATACTCCACATGAGCACACATGAAGTCTGACTTGTACACCTAGTCGGGAGGCCGTTCATACCTTGCCAAGGGTATAAACCATGAAAGGCGTGATATCACTCATGAAGGCCCCGTAGGGCATAGAGGACATTCATTGAGGAGGTCCCAAACATAATCCTACGGTGGAACGTAGTTTTGAGATTCGGGGCGTAACCTGGGCTCCGAACCTACCCGGTGTTAAGTACTACTCCCAAAACATGCAACGTGCTCATAGAAATTCATAAATAACACGCACGAATAGTTTAATCGTGAAAATCATAGCATGCTTGAGAGTTCATAATACTATCCATGGAATTTGGGCCCGTGAGTCAGCCAAAGACATAGTTCATAAATCATACACAACATATGGGCATGGCCCAAAATCTTAATCATGCTTAAAATACTTAATTTATGCGAAACATAATCATGATAACATAAGAAATAGAAAACTTGAAGACATGCTTGAAATTCAAAAATTCTTATTAAGCTTTCGGAATCATCATGAACATGAATTTTACTAAAAATCCTTCATAATTGGGCATCCATAATTTTAGATTTTTAAATAATGAAATATAAAATATACAAGCAATATCATCCCAAATACTTCAAAATTCGTAATTTAAACATACTACCACACTTTCATGTAAACTTGTGAGAAATCATGCAATTGGGTTAAGACTCATAAGAATTTGATAACTTAATCGTAGGAAATGGAAAGAAATGGGAATGGGTAGGGTCTAATATACCCATGCAAAACCCCACATACCTGAAAATTTCGTGATTTCCTACTCCCTTGAAGAATCATAAGTGAAAACTTGAAGAATCTTGAAGAAGGTTGCTTGAAACCCTTCCTACTCCCTTCTCTAACACTTGTAATTGCTAAATTAAACTTAACAGGAGTTTTCATCCCTTAAAGAACCTTTTCCGACCTCAAAACGACGTGGTTTTGGGCCCAAAACCATAGAAAAGTCGAAATTGCCCTTACTGAAATTTTCCTGAAAAGCAGTTTTGGCCCCGGCCACGAGTTGTGCCACAAGTCGTACTATCAAGTCACGACTCGTGGTTACCTCTCGTGGTCACTTCACCCTTTTTTCCAATTTTCTAAATTTGGCCACGACTGTTATACAACGACTTATACCACCATCCTTCGAGTCGTACCGTCAACTATGGTACCATCCACCCAAACTAATATGACTTAACCACAACTCGTTGCTACATCCTACGAGTCGTACCATGACCCGTTATGACTCACTCTGGCACCACTGAGATATTCACCACGACTCCTAACCACGAGTCGTACCTTCTCACCACGGTTTGTAGGAATACCTGTGACACAACCTCAGGCTCCCGGTTTCCTCACGAATCAAGTCATGAGTCGTAGGTCCTTACCACGACTAGTAGCTTGAGTCGTACTGCTGCAAATACTAAGTTTTCTGCAGTTTTCAACTTCAACTCCCGGGTCTATTTGTAGGCCCTTCCGTAGTGTTACACCCTTCACACAAGCATCACATATTTTGTTCTCTGCAAACTTCACTTTGGGCAATCCACGAACTAACTCTTTGGAAACCAGTTTGTTAAGAAGAGAAGAGCTTACATGCCCTAATCTTCTATGCCACAGAACTGAGTCAGCCTCCATCGCACTCAAACATGTGAGATTTTCACCAGTTATAGAGTCAAGATCTGCAACATACATGCTCTTGCATCTCCTGGAAATCAAGATCACTTCCCCGGACTGAAGATTTGTTATTGTACAAGCAACAGATAAGAACTTGACCTCATTTCCCTTATCACAGATTTGAGACACGCTTAGAAGACTGTATTTTAATCCGTTGATATAGAAGACATTTTCTATAGCACGTTCAAGAGATTTCCCAATTTTTCCAACACCTAGAAGATGCCCTTTCTTTCCACTGCCAAAAGAAAAACTTCCTCCTTGGAAAGCTTTGAGTGAGAGAAAATCTTCCATCTTTCCCGTCATATGCTTTGAGAAGCCACTATCCATAAACCAACTTTGGCTACATCCTCTCACTCCAACCTGCAAGATTAGTCATAAATTAGATTTTGGAACCCATTTAAATTTGAGTTCCCAAAGATGAGAGAAGGGATAGATCAGGCTCCTCTTAGTCCAAGAGGGTTTCTTAATTTGAGATTTCCGAGGACTAGGTACCCTGGTATCTCTTTTGGCTTCGGAAACCTTTAAGAACCTTTTTTCAGCAGCTTCCTTGGCAGGACAAACTTGTTTAAGATGACCATTTCTATCATAGTGAGTGCACAAGAGATTGTTAGCGTCAGACACATACTTGCTATGGGGATTATAAGAGGGATTAATCCTTTTGTACCTAACCCTTCTCTACCATTAGATCTTTGATTTGTTAGGTTTGTCAGGATCTGAGAGGAGGCAGTCCACTTGAGAGAGTTTTCAAGATTAGTATTGATTCCAACCAGATCCCTCTCAAGTTCAGAGTTTCTCTTCAGAGAAGAAGTGAGATTCAGCTGAGTTCTTTTCAATTCAACTTTAAGCCCAGTTTGAAATTTTTGAATCTCATTAGTTCGATTTTCTCCAGTTTGAGACATCTCATTGATTTTTTCATTTAATGTGATATTCTCAACTGACAATCTTTCAAGTTTCTCCTTCATGTCATTCAACTTAGAAACCAACAAAACCTTCTCAGATTGAAAATCATCAAGACTTTTATTTAAAGCATCCTTTTCTTTAGATATATCAAGAAAGGAATCGATTAAAACATTTAAAAGAGACCTCAACTCCTTAAGATTATAGTCCTTAAGATTCTTTTTAATGTCAAGGAAGGTTACCTCTTCTTCTTCGTCTTCATCTGATTTTGCCGAGAGCAAACATTGAGTTGAAAGGCATATCTTCATTTTCTGCGGCCATCATTGAGGTGTTTCCAGGTTTCTCACCATTTTCCGATTCTCCATATGAATTTTCCCACACAGCAAGAGCCTGCTTTACTATACGATCTGCAACAACCCTTCTTTTGAACCTGTCAGGGACCCGGTCCTTCTTTCTGGCCTTGTCAACATTGTTCTTTAAATATTCCTTGTACTCTATTTTATGCATAGGACAATCCTTAATATAGTGTCCCAGTCTACCACATTTGTGACAGCGGTCATTTCCATTCGGAAACTTGCCAGCACTTGACCTCCTTTGAAACCTCCATTCCTTTTGATGATTTTTTGAAACCTTCGTGTTAGATAAGTCATATCCTCATCTTCATCACTTGAGTTTGTCTGAGTAGTCTTGAGAGCTAGGCTCTTGTCCTTCCTTGATTCATTCCGTCTTTGATCCTGCTGTCTCTTGAGCTCATAAGTTTTCAGATTTCCAATAAGCTCATCCATTATAAGAGTTTCCAGATTTCGAGCTTCTGTGATAGCATCTACTTTACTTTCCAAAGATGTGGGAAGTAAGTTGAGGATTTTTCTAATCAGTCTGCTGGGCTTGATTATTTCACCCAGGCAATAGAGCTCATTGGTTATAGAAGTGAATCTGGTGTGCATTTGCTGGATTGGTTCTCCTTCCTTCATAGAAAACATTTCATATTGTGTGGTCAACATATCTACCTTCGATTGTTTAACCTGGCTTGTTCCTTCATGAGCAGTTCTCAGATAATCCCAAATCTCTTTTTACGACTCACAAGCTGAAATTCTGTTATATTCATCAGGTCCTATTCCATAAACTAGCAATTTCTTGGCTTTGAAATTCTTCTCGATGTTATTTCTATCACTCTCCACGAATTCTTTTCTAGTCTTAGGAACTAACTTAGTGACTTCGCCCTCAGTAACAGTCTTCATGGGAACATATGGACCATCAAGAATAATGTCCCAAGGTTCGCTATCTTTAGCCATAATGAAGTCATGCATACGGGTTTTCCACCACCCATAGTATTGCCCGTTAAAACGAGGAGGTCTTGTTGTTGACTGTCCTTCCTCCAGATTTGGTGGAGCCGCCATCTTTTCAGTATCCTTCCTAGGTGTTAACCAATCAGGAAGAGCCTGCTCTAATACCAATTGTTAACTTAGAAGAGTCCACCAACAATCTAGGGACCAGGTTCCTAGAGTTGTGCAGCACAAATAAGACAAATAAAGTAAAGACAGAACAAGAGACCAGATTTTCACGTGGAAAACTTTCTTGCTCTAGGGAAGAAAAAACCATGACCTACCTTGTAGGATTTACCAATCATCTTCACTAAAACTCTGACCAAAGAGTGATTACAGACACAAACACTTCACGAGATTAAACTCTTAATCCCAGACTCCCTTGAAGAAACTCTACTACAAGGCACTAATGCAACAACTCTATTGCACCTTCACAACCTGCTAACTCTAGCTAGCCAACACAACTAACTCCAGCTATCACTCAACCAACTCTAGTTGGAAACTCTACACACCAGTTGTAAGAACGATTACAAGAGAAAAATACCTACACAAGCTTCACAATGAAGGGTAGGTGTACATTCAGAATCAATGACACTTGGAAAAACGAAGAGTAAGAAAATATTCAACTTCTTCAAAGCATCCCATCATTTTTGCATTCAGAGAAACGAATCTTCACTTTTTCTCCATGGCGGCAGCAGTGAAAATATGAGAAAAGAGAAGCTTTTTTTTCAGATTTCAAAAACCCAAAAACATGTCCAAGGAAAATAAATATAAGAACACATAACTGAAGGTGAAATCCTATTGGTTAGTACTCTGCCTCTCTGACACATAGTGGTGCTCTTTTTCCGCACAATAGTAGTCCCACTCATAAACTGAAAATAGTACACTTTTACAACTGTAAATTTTGTATGCTATCTATCACACACTTCATAAAACATTTGAATCAGGTCCCTGCATGATTTGTTTATCATCAAAACAAATATTCAAACACACTACTCTATATATTATATAAAATATCTTAATTCATGATTTAACTTTGCGACCTCATCCCATACCAAACGACACCTTAATACTTGTTTGTTATTAACGGAAGCTGAGATCGGAAATGAACTCCATATATGCCGTATAGACCAAAATAATGTGCTGTCATTTACACGATATATTCAAATTTCCCAAATGGGACCAAACAAAAGGGGATAGGGATCAGATCATTAAAACAATTAAAATAAGGATATATTTTATGGAAATTATATTATTAAGGAAATAAATAAATTGTTTTATGGAGGCTCTAATATG
>JACEIK010000274.1:336371-361194 GCA_018107945.1 Datura stramonium
TGAATCCAGAGTTAGAGCCAGCCAGGCACCAGAAGTGCTTAGGCTCAGCAGTCTAGCAGTTCAGGTCCCAGTAGGGCACCAGGTGCCAGTCATACCCCCCCAAGGCGGGGCGTGACATCATCTTTCAGGGACGAAGATCGTTTATTATAGTTTTATTTTTCTTCTGTATAGACTTGGAGTTAGCTGAGGGCTTGTCCTAGCAACTCATTAGTTGTAGTGGCTTTTAGACTCAAACTTGGTTCTTTCAGACTTGTAATTTTGTTTAGATATTGTAAAATTTTATGATTCAGCCTATTTTCATAAATGTTTTATAGTTTACTTTAAAGCTTCCGCTATATTTCTATGTTTACTCAGAATGTCAGTGTATGATAGGCCAGGGGTTGACTTGGGGTTACTTGTGACTCCAAGTACCGCGTCCCCTCCAGGATATAAGCTCGGGGCGTGATAGTTGTCCATCACCTCAAGTAAGTGCATGAAGTAATAATGCAAGCTGACCAATTAAAATTAGGTACCAAAAAAGTGAGGAAGGTAATTATGGTCTTTTTGATTCTTTTGTCATGTATATGGCAAGTGATGTTGTTGTCCAACCCCTCTCCCCACCCCAGAACAAGTACATGAAGTAAACACACGGGATGAACAAATAAAATCAGGAGTCAATGAAAATGATGAAGTTACTGATGGGATTCCTAGTATTTTTGTCATCTATTTATTTTTTTTTTTAAAAGTTATTTTTATCTGTTTTCATACTGACATATTTGATTAAGAACTATTTTTTCTATCAAAGTGGAAGGAAGTGATGGTGCTGTCTACCAACCCAATCAAGTTCATGAAGTAAAAATACAAGATGGTCATACTGGTATTTTTATCATGTACTTATTATTTAATTTTTTTTATATATTCAAATTGAAACCTTCTATTAATTTCTTTTTCTTTCTAAGTGGCAGCAAGTGATGATGTCAAGGACAATCATTGAAATATTATTAGTAATGAAGAGTTCCAATATAATAATGTCCCAGATGTGCCTTATGTGCCACACATCATAGAAGTAGAAGAACAAGACTCAATTGTTTTAACAACGGTTTTCAAAAAAATTTGACAAATCTCCATTTTTGATATATTTTAATTTGGGTGCATAAAATTTAGTGCCGAAGTGTATTTTCGATATCAAACATTTTATCATGATCGATATTGTTGATTTTGATCCTTTGTAGCCTATGGCCCAAGAGTTTTGAGAATTCATTGAAGATAACTTGAATGTCACAGAGGTAGCTTACACTTGTGTGAATATGTTGATTGCTTTGTTTTCTCTCATAATTTTTTAAGTGCTAAAATTTTGTATCATGATAGAAAAAATCATCTCCCTAAATAAAAAAAAATTGGCTGGATACACGTGGATAATAGGGAGTGATTTCATTTGCTTGGACATAATAGTGAATCTTTTACTGACACGGTTTTTTTAAACTTGTATATATATTTTTTGAATTTACAAGTTTGTATATGTTTGTATAGTTTTGTATATAGGTTGAATATTGATTAATTTCATCTTTATTGTGTGCGTCTCAGCATTTGATTATCATCTTTTATTATCTAAGAAAGAAGGAAAAATATGGACCTAATACTACCATACGATTTACTACAATTGACTTTACCTTCAATAATTGATTTGTGCACTTTATACAAAGTTTTAGAAAAAGAATCAAGATCATTTTGTGATTCAGAAAGAGCATGAAATAGAAGAATAAATAATAAGCTTTTATTTTGATGCAGACATTGCATGGCATAAAGTTGACTGTGTTATTCTCAATTTATGTGAAGATTTAAAGAGCTAAAGTAGGACAATGAATTTTGGGGTTGTTTACCTTCTGTGTTGACTCCAACTATTGAGCTTTAAATGATAAACTTGTGATAAAGGTTTGTTGCTTATAAAATATTGATCTTGTACTTCTTGAAAAGGGTTAATTTCTATGTTGAAAAAGGCATTGACAAATCTCAAAATGAGACTTTGCAAATTAATCTTGTTGATGTTCTGCCATATAAACTAATTAGTGTTTTGTTTGTCATGCCCAACCTTGGGAGGCATGACTGACACCTGGTGCCATACTAGGATCTGAACTGACCTGATTGGGGTTATGCACTTCTGGTGCATGCCCGCTCTTCAAATCAAGAAAATAACGAGCTATATCTCAGTTGTAAATACAGCCTCCGCCGACAAGGCCGCATAGCCATCTGTAAAAAGAAAACAGCTAACCAACAACACGCAACAAAGGGAATCCTATGTGGGCCGACAAGACCACCATGTTGTCTAGTTATAGCAGAATATAAAATAGATAGCCAGAAATATACTATAGCCGACAAGGCTGCTAACTAATGGCTAAACTAGGCCCACATGGCCATCACGCAAAAGAAGACATACATGGGCCCAATACGACCAACAACAAAACTAATACTGGAAATCTATAGCCTGAAAGCCTCTAAGAGTGGAATAATGGTCTGAACAGGGCCCTGACCTACCCATAAACTGTATAACAAAAGAACAAATCTTCTAACTAATAACTCCGGGGAAAAAGGAGCTGATTAGATTGCTGACTTAGCTGATGACTAGGGAGGTCTTGAACTGCGTCTAACCGTACCTGCAGACAAGTAATGCAGCGCCTCAGAGATCGGTGTCAGTACAAGATGTACCGAATATGTAAGGCAGTAAATAAAAATGACTGAATGATACTGACAATGAAACTAAAACAATTCAACAGGAGGGATAGAAATATAACCTGAGTAGTCTTACAATCTGTTGTATAACTAATAATAAGTAATGCAAACAACAACCTTACCTAGCTACCATAAACCCGGAAGGTACAACCAACACAGAATGACCCGCCCGGGGCCCCCATAAGCCCTGACGAGCACACTTCAACCTATATACCCCTAATAAGGTCAAAATGAGTCAACAGGTAACTATAGCCAATCCACCTGTCCCCTGGATCTGCAACTGAACCCGCTTGGCTCCTATAGTTGTGTCTGAGTCCGGTGGACTCCTGTAACTGCACCGTGGGCACCAGGCTCGACGAGGGTCAGTGATGCCAATACGACATAAAAATAATAGTCCAGCCATGGAATGGATTGTAATATGGCCCTTGGGCCTCTGCGTAGTCCCTTGGGACAACATCTAGCTCCTTGGAGCGATCTATATAGCTCCATAGGCAACGATACAGCTAGTAACCCTGGGGTTGGACAACGGAAGGCTATATAGGGAAGGGTCAGTTCCAATCTAAATAGAAAACTTTAATCTCAACCTAATAATAGCAGCTAACCACAACAATCATGCTTCTGACTTTCTTACAAGGATCTAGGTCGTATTACAATACGACGGGAATAACTTGCCGAAGGAATTCGCCTTAACATACCTCGAATGTTGATTTTTTATTAACTGGCAAGTTTCAACTTGCAATCTGTGGTTCTTTCCAACTATAACCTTTGTGCTGAGAGAATAGGACTAATTTCAATACTAAATTCAACAAATAACGATAACTTTTGATAATAATATCAACTATAACTCAACTTCGAATAACTCAACCGAAAATCAACAATTTTCTAAGAGTTCAGAAGGGAGAAATGCTTACCTAATGCCTGTGGCTGTTTAGGATTCAATTTAGAGCAATTCCGACAATTTTTACTCGATGGAGTTCTGATATGCAAAGCGAATTCTTTAAAAATAACTCCGTAGTAATGCTTTTCGTAGGCCTAGAACTGATTACCCAAAGTTAATATGCGTTAGACGGTGTTTGATAGTGTAATTTGATTAAAATTCAATGAAAGTTACGCCTTCTCTTGATTTTGGCCGAGAGAGATTTTGTATAATTGATTTGAAATGAACTAGAAGCTATGTATATAAGCACGGGCGATGTCCTAGGGACGCTTCGCACCGGCCAAGGCGCCACAATGCCTATTGCGCCACGCCTCCCAGGGTGCCAGTGGGCCTGGTGCGCCGCGCTACCCAGCGCACTGCCGGCTGGCGCATCGCGCTGGCCCCTCGTGGCTAGCCTCGCCGGACCCTGCTTCCGAAGCTCTTCTCACACGCGTCAAGCTCTCCTTACTCGTCATAAATCCATACATACGCCTACTAATAATTAATATTTTATGGGGTGTAACATCCTCCCCTTTTAGGAACATTCGTCCTCGACTGTCATCTTCAGGCTTACAAAAATTAACTCTTTTAGTTAATACTTAGAAAAATTTCGGCAGAGTCTCCTCTGTAATATGGACTATCCAAAAACCTGAAGCATAGAAAAGTCCAACATAGGCGCCTCACAGGACGCTATAAACAATTATTTCCCAACAAAGAGGTAGCCGACTAAACAGTACTGATAACATAAGCAGTAAAATAGCAACTGAACAACAACATTACCTTAACTGCATAATCTGGATCAATCCTGGAACAAGTGAGGATATCTAGATCTCATGTCATCCTCAACTTCCCAGGTCATCTTTTCTTTATTCTTGTTCCTCCATAGTACTTTAACAGAGGCCACGTCTTTAGTCCTTAACTTACGAACTCGTCGATCTAGTTTGGAAACTGGGACCTCCTCGTAGGTTAACTCCTCAGTAACTTGAACGTCCTCAACTGGTACAACTTGGGACGAGTCCCCTATGCATTTTCGCAACATTGACACATAAGACTGGATCGACGGATTCCAGCGCTGGAGGCAATTCTAGCTTCATATTCCACTCGGTCTATTCTCCATAGGATTCGGTACGGATAAATGAACCTAGGGCTAAGCTTGTCCTTCGTACCAAACCTTATCAAGCCCTTCATCGGCGACACTTTAAGGAATATCTAATCATCAACCTCAAATTCCAAGTCTCTACGCTGTACATCGGAATAGGATTTCTGGCGACTCTTGGCTGTCAGCAAGCGTTCTCTGATAAGTTTTACTTTCTCTTCTGACTGGTGAATCATATCTGTTCTAACTAACTCTGACTCCCCTACTTCGAACCATCCGATGAGGGACTAGCATTTCCGCCCATACAAGACCTCATAAGGCACCATCTAAATTGTGGAATGATAACTGTTATTATATGCAAATTCAATAAGGGGTAGATGCTCGTCCCAACTTCCTTCAAAATCTAGCACACACACCCGTAACATATCTTCAAGCGTTTGAATTGTTTGTTCTGCCTGACCGTCCGTTTGAGGGTGGAATGTTGTACTCAGAATAACCTGTGTCCCCAAGCCTTTCTAAAATAATTGCCAGAACCTAGTTGTAAATTATGCTCCCCTATCAGAAATAATAGATGCGGGGACACCATGTAGTCGGACTATCTCTTTAATATATAATTCAGCATAGTCCTCGACGGAGAAGGTAGTCTTGACTAGCAAGAAGTGGGCGAACTTCGTTAAGCTGTCGACAATGACCCAAATAGAATTGAATCTGCGCCTGGTACGGGGTAATTCTATCACGAAGTCCATGCTGATCGCTTCCTATTTCCACATAGGCACCGCGTTAATCCGTCGGGTTTTTGATGTTCGGTCGTTACCTGCTTACAGTTAGGACATTGTGCTACAAATTCCACTACACCCTTTTTCATTCCAGGCCACCAATATATCTCCTTTATTTCATGGTACATCTTCATTGAACCTGGATGAAGAGAGTAACAAGAATAATGTACCTCTGCCATGATCTGCTGGCGAAGTCCTGCCACATCTAGAACGCAGAGGTGACTCCTAAATCTCAAGACCCCGTCTTTTGTCAATTCGAATGTTATTAACTCGCCTTGCCGAACCTTATCTCTAAGTTGTACCAAGTTGGATCTTCATACTGCCGTTGTTTTACTTCTACAGCCAAGGATGATACTGCGGTATTCTAAATTACTGCCCTATTATCCTCTGAGTCTACTATCCGGACGGCTAAGCTGGCTAACCGGTGCAGTTCTTGAGCCATTTCCTGTCATTCTGGTCTCAAATGTGCCAAGCTTCCCATAGATCTACGGCTAAGTGCATTTGCTACAATATTTGCCTCCCCTGGGTGATATAAAATATTTACGTCAAAGTCTTTCAGCAATTCTAACCAACGACGCTGCCGTAAGTTCAACTCCTTCTGTGTGAAGATCTATTGGAGGCTCTTGTGATTAGTGAAAATATCTACATACACACCATATAAGTAATGTCTCCATATTTTCAAGGCATGAACCACTGCAACTAACTCCAGGTCGTGGGTGGGATAGTTCTTTTCATGCTTCCTGAGCTGCCTCGAAGCATAAGCAATCACCTTACCGTGCTGCATCAGGACGCTTCCTAACCCAACGCCTGAAGCATCACAATATACAACATAACCCTCTGAACCTTTTGGCAAAGCTAACACTAGTGCCGACGTCAATCTGTTCTTTAATTCCTAGAAACTCCGCTCGTAGGCCTCGGTCCAATGAAATTTGGCTGCTTTCTAAGTCAATTTGGTCAAGGACGTTGACAGGGTAGAAAATTCTTCCATGAACCTTCTATAATACCCGGTTAATCCTAGGAAACTGCAAACTTCCGTTGGAGTTGTAGGTCTAGGCCATGTCTTTACCGCCTTAATTTTCTGCGAATCAACCTGAATACCATCCTCTGATACAATATGGCCCAGGAAAGCCACGGAATACAGTCAAAACTCACATTTAGAAAATTTTGCATATAACTGGCGATCTTTGAGAATCTGAAGTACTATTCGCAAGAGATCTTTATGTTTTGCTTCTGAATGAGAATACACCAAGATGTCATCAATAAATACTATCACAAATAGATGTAAATATGGCCTGAAGATGTTGTACATCAGATCCATGAACACTGTTGGGGCATTTGTTAACCCGAAGGACATGACTAGGAATTCAAAGTGACCATACCTAGTGTTGAAGGCTATTTTTGGGATATCTCTCTCCCGAACACTCACCTAGTGATATCCTGAACTTAAGTCGATCTAGGAAAAATATTTCACCCCTTGCAACTGGTCAAACAAATCGTCTATCCTGGAAAGAGGGTATTTATTCTTAATAGTAACCTTGTTCAATTGCCGATAGTCTATGCACATGTGGAGGGATCCATCTTTCTTTCTTACAAATAAAACTGGTGCACCCCACGGTGACGTACTCGGCCTAATAAAGCCCTTATCTAACATATCTTTCAACTATTACTTCAATTCTCTCAATTCAGTCGGAGCCATTCAGTACGGAGGGATGAATATAGGCTGAGTACCTGGTAGCAAGTCGATAGAGAAATCGATTTCCCGTTCTGGGTGAATACCAAGAAATTCATCTGGAAACACGTCTGGAAACTCATTAACCACTGGAATGGATTGAAGAGTCGGGGATTCTGCTTGCATATCCTAAACCCTGACAATATGATATATATACAGCCTTTTACTATCAACTTTTTCGCCCGAAGGTAGGATATGAACCTACCTTTTGGCATAGCTACACTTCCCTTCCACTCTCGCACTACCTCCCCTGAAAAGTGAAATCGGACAGTCTTAGTCCAACACTCTACATTGTCATAACATAGAACTAGCCAATCCATACCCATAATTGCATCAAAATTGATCATTTCTAGCTTCACTAAATCTGCCAAAGTCTGGCGACTGACAACCTCTACTGTACAACCTCGGTAAATCTTTTTAGCTATAATGGAGTCACCAACAGTTGTAGACACTGAAAAGGGTCGCTGAAGCATTTCTGGCGTTATACCAAACTTCTGGACCACTAATGGTTAACATAGGACAAGGTGGAACCTGGGTCTATCAAAACATAAACTGAGTGAGAGCAAATATCCAGCATACTTATCACAACATCCGGCGACGACTCTGACTCCTGTTGCCCCGATAAAGCATAAGTGCGATCCGAACCACTGTCTGAACTGGATGCCCTTGACCTGCCTCGGCCTCTACCGACTAGAGCTGAGGGTCTGCGCTCTGCTGAAGGTGCTGGGGCATGTGACCCTGTTGAGGATCTGTCCTTTCGGTCCTAATCACCTGACCCCTAGCTGGACAATCCCTCATCATGTGACCCTCGTGTCCGCATATGTAATAAGCGGTAGAGCCATACCTTCACGCACCAAAATGACATCGATTGCAAATAGCACAACGTGGCACAGTGGGCCTGCTCTGATTTGACCCCCTCTGCTGCTAAGAACCTAATGCCCGTGAGCTCTCACCGGGTCCTAACTGCCCTCGGCGGTCTGATCTACCACCCTACTGCTGATGTGAAGGTGGGGGTTTGGGTGGCCTGCCTGATATTCGTGGCCTAGGTCCGCCCTGAAATTCTGTCTGCATATCACTGGGTCTGGCCCTACGGCGCTGCTCTTGATTTGTTCTTTCTATCTCCCGCTATCTCTACCTCATCCCCTTAATATTCTGAGCGAAAGCCTGAATACGTGCAATGTCCAAGTCCTCCCACAGAGTAGCTGTCACAGAAGTTTCCACGTATTCTGGAAGCAGCCCAATAATAAACCGATGTACTCTGGATGGAACAGTGTCTAACAAAGCTGGCGCATATCTGACCAAGGAATTAAATCTCATAGCATATTCCCAAACACTCATTGAAACTTGCTCCAGGTGCAAAAACTGGTCTACCCGGGCCTATCAAATTTCCCGCGACAAGTAGTGATCTAGGAAGGCCTCTGAGAAACTAGACCAAGTCGGAGGGGGAGCGTCTCTGCATCGGGACCTCTCCCAACTCTCTTACCATAACACTTTTATGTCCCGTAGTCGAAATACTGCTAACTCAACCAATTCCGCGGGCGTAGCGTGCATCACCCTGGAAATTCGTTGTAACTAGTCTAGGAAGTCCTGAGGGTCCTCTTCCCTGTCCGTCCCTGTAAACTGTGGGGGACTCGGTGCAAGGAACTCTCGGACCCTAGAACTCCCAGGTCCTCCCGAAGATTTAGCAACCACAGGTACCATAGGCTAGCGTTGAGCGACTATCATCTAGGCTAACTTATAGACGGTGCTCCTAACCTCCTGACTGATGGTATAGGTATAGGAACTGCTGGAGGTGGTGCCAACAATGTCCTCTGCCCGGAAGGGCTCCTGGCATGGTGGAGACTGCTGAGGATACCAGGATGAAGTCTCCCTATTTCCCTCAGATCGGGCTAGCTCTGACTGGGGCACCCTGCTAATGCCCTCTCCTGCCGCATCATCTAACTTCCTGTCGGTCGTAGTCTGTCGTGAGTCTGATATTTCTCTGTAGATAAGCAGAATAAGGCAAGCTTAGGGACTCAACACTATACAACATAGCTCTACAGACGACTGAAGAAGAAGGAAGGGTAACCACGCTATTATGCCCTGTAGCCTTCTGCCTATGGAATATGGTGCACAACACACCTATAGACAAGACTCTACTAGACATGGCTTGCAGACTCCCTAGGATACGACCTGCTCTGATACCAAGTTTGTCACGCCCCACCTTGGGAGGCATGATTGGCACCTGGTGCCGTACTGGGATCTAAACTAACCTGACTGGGCTTATGCACTTCTGGTGCATGCTTGATTTTCAAATCAAAAAAATGATGAGCTATATCTTGGTTGTAGACACAGCCTCCGATCGACAAGGCCGCATAGCCACCTGTAAAAAGAAAACAACCAACCAACAACATGAAACAAAGGGGATCCTATGCAGGTCGATAAGACCACCATGTTGTCTAGTTATAGCAAAATGAAAACAGATAGCCAGAACTATACTATAGCCGACAAGGCTGCTAACTAATGGCTAAACTAGGCCCCACATGACCATTACACAAAAGAAAACATACATGGGCCCCACAAGACCAACAACAAAACTAATACTGGAAATCTGTAGCCTGCAAGCCTCTAAGAGTGGAATAATGGTCTGGACAGGGCCCCGACCTACCCATAAACTGTACAACAAAAGAACAAATCTTCTAACTAATAACTCTGGGGCAAAAGGAGCTGATTGGACTACTGACTCGGCTGATGACTAGGGAGATCCTGAACTGCGTCTAACCGTACCTGCAGACAAGTAATGCAGTGCCCTAGAGATGGGCGTCAATACAATATGTACCAAATATGTAAGATAGTAAATGAAAATGACTAAATGATACTGACAATGAAACTGCAACACTTTAATAGGAGGGATAGAGATATAACCTAAGTAGTCTTACAATCTGCTGTATAACTAACAATAAGTAATGCAAACAACAACCTTAACTGGCCCCCATAAGCCCGGAAGGTACAACCAGCATAGAATGACCCGCTCGGGGCCCCCATAAGTCCTGACGAGCACACTTAAATCTATATACCCCTAACAAGGTCAAAATGAGTCAACAGGTAACTATAGCCAACCCGCCTGTCCCCTGGGTCTGCAACTGAACTCGCTCTGCTCCTGTAACTGCACCCTGGGTACCAGGCTCGACGAGGGTCAGTGATGCTAATACGGCATAAAAATAATAGTCCGTCCATGGAATGGATTGTAATATGTCCCTTGGACCTTCACGTAGTCCCGTGGGACAACATCTAGCTCCTTGGAGCGATCTATATAGCCCCCTAGGTAACGACATAGCTAGTAACCCTGGGGTTGGACAACGGAAGGCTATATAGGGAAGGGTCAGTCCCAATCTAAACAGAAAACGCTAATCTCAAACTAATAATAGCAACTAACCACAACAATCATGCTTCTGGCTTTCTTACGAGGATCTAGGTCGTATTACAATACGACAGGAATAACTTGCTGAAGGAATTCACCTTAACATACCTCTAATGCTGATTTTCGATTAACTGGCGAGTTTCAACTTGCAATCCGCGGTTCTTTCCAACTGTAACCTTTGTGTTGAGAGAATAGGACTAATTTCAATACTAAATTCGGCAAATAGTGATAACTTTCGATAATAATATCAACTATAATTCAACTTCGAATAACTTGGCCAAAAACCTATAATTTCCTAAGATTTCATAAGGGAGAAACGCTTACCTAATGTCTGTGGCCGTTTAGGATTCAATTTAGAGCAATTCCGATAATTTTTACTCGGCGAAGTTCCAATATGCCGAGCGAATTTTCGAAAAATAACTCCGTAGTAATGCTTTCCCTAGGACTAGAACTCGTTACCCGAAGTTAATTTGTATTTGGACGGCGTTTGGTAGTGTAATTTGATGAAAATTCAGAAAGTTGCGTCTTCTCTTGATTTTGTCCGAGAGATTTTGTACAATTGATTTAAAATGAACTAGAAGCTATATATATAAGCACGGGCGGTGGCCTAGGGGCGCTTTCCGCGGGCCAAGGCACCACAATGCCTACCGCGCAGCGCCTCCCAGGGCGCTAGTGGGCCTGACGCGCCACGCTGCCCAGCGCACTGCCGGCTGGCGCGTCGCGTTGGCCCCTCGCGGCCTAGCCTCACCCGATCCTGCTTCCGAGGCTTTTCTCGCACGCGTCAAGCTCTCCTGACTCATCACAAATCCACGCGTACGCCTACTAACTGTCAGCACTTTACGGGGTGTAATATTTTTATTCATTTTAAATATTCCAGTTGCTTTACTTTTACTGCTTTACACTAACTTATCAAAGATATATGTTTTTTTAAATTTATTTACAGTTTTTGGCGGTATTTTTATTGCTATTTTTGTTGATTTTTTATGCATAAAAAATAAAGTACAAAAAATACTATTGATATTGAGATAGGCTCAAGGTTTGGATACTTGTTATGTATTATGGTAGAAAAACAAGAGGCTGATGCAATCAGTGAAAAATGAAATTACAGGTAGATTTTTCAATAAGAGGAAGAGGGGACATACAAGAAAGTGATTTAGTTATTTAGTTTTACTGTGAAATTTAGTAGGTGTTGATGTCATTTGTCTAAGTAATATATTTTATAAAAAATATTTGTCTAGTTTTAATTGTTATAATTGATATTTTGGCTATGATTAGATTTTAACTTAATGAATATTTTGTGATTTGGTTGTCAGAATAAATTGTGTGTAAATTCTGACTTGCTTTTGATTTTATTTTCTCAGTTGAATTTCATATACTTAGTTCACCAGGAAATCCTTTTTACAAAGGAATATATTTTTATACAATATTATACATTTATATACAAGAAAAGACACATGATTATATAATATTATACAAACATATATAAAAGAAGATACATGATTATACAATATTATACAAATATGTATAAGAAAAGATACATCTTTATACATATACCGTACATGTGCGATTAACACTGATTTTTTTCTCCATGTTGTTGGAATAATAGTATCAACTTATTTAGCAGCATCAAAACATGTATAGTGAAATATATTTAACAAATCATTATATATTCTAAAGAAAAATGCTTTTATTGGCAAGTGCAAAGCAACTATTTAATGAAGATTAACAAAATACATTAGCAAAGTCATTTGAACAAATGTAATACAAAATTTAATATTTCAAACTATTATTGTTGATATATTTCTACATGTTTTTCAATTGTGATCATTTTGTCCACACACTGAACATGAAAATTTTGTCCTATTTTCTTGATTCTCTTAATACAGTTTGAGTCTTGTCTTTCTTGGCCTTGAGGAGTTTTTCAAAATATTTTTGGCCAAGCTTGTGAATGAGTTGATTGCTCTTTACTTATTTTTTGCAGTTTCATTATGTTGTCATGTTTATCACGAACTCCAACATAATAGTTATTGGCATGTCTCTAGCATCTTTGTTTGCTGAATAATTGACTTTGCAATGTTAGAAGTCATTATCATCGACCTTTTCACTTTGGAGTATGCCCTAGACCACCTCTCATAGCCAACTTCCATCAAGTAATTTGGGATCCTTGGATCAATTTTGGATATCTCTGTCACAAAGTACTCAAACTTCTAAATTGTGTAAGCTTTAGCCAAAGCGAAGAAGAAGTCTTTCAATTGTTTATGATATTTTTTAAATTGACCCTTAATGTTCTGTCAGAAGTTAAATAAACAAAAACAATGTAGAACTTCTAAGTATACAATTTCTGTGGCATTCAAGATGCTCTCATGTCTATCTGAAATAATACGCAACCCTTTTCAAACTCCGAAATACCTTTTAATTACACAAAGAATCGTTCTCAAGATCTGTGATTTTCCTATCTATATAGTCTAAATTTTAGGTTTCAAACATAAAATTTGTAAAAAAATTTAAAATATCATACACACATATATAAAAATTTACAATTCAGTATGCAAACTGCATTTAGAAAGTTGATAGTCAACTCACCAGTTGTATCTTGTGTCCAAGCAGTCAATATGATCCGTCTTGTATGCTGCTAGCTTTCTCCATTAGCTATCATTATTGGCCTGCAATATTATCAACCCTTAATAGAAGCGTACAATGAAAAAAATGTATAAAGAAATCATTAATCTTCTGATGTGCAATTTTATAATCTTTTATGAATTTGTTTGCTCCAAAAATATACAAGTACCTTTGCAACTCCCTATAAGAATCAAATGGTTTTCATCTTAACATCGTTAATGCTTTTTCATTAGCTCTCCACATTTTTATATAGCTCAATTTAGTACCGTGTTACTTTTATATGTTAGTTATGATATAATTTATTATGTAAACTGTCTTAAGATCAATAAACTTGTTTATGACTATACTAGCAACTACACTAAAGGTAGCTTAACGGTGTGTTAAGTATTTTTCAGCGAACGAGCATGTATGAAAATCATTGAATTTTCTCACCTTGAATATATTTGTCTTGTATATGAAAATCATTGAATTTTCTCACCTTGAATATATTTGTCTTGTATATGGAATTTTTTTTAAAAAATCAAGTACATTTTTCATTCACAAAGAATAGATGATACCTATCATTAAAGAACATTCAACTACTAAATACAAATTTATATAAAATAAAATAAAATATATTAGAGAACATATACATTGATATACAATAGTATATACTCAGATGTTCAAAAAATACATATATATGGTAGACGATCGATGTACGTATTTTATNNNNTATAGATACAATAATATAATAGAATATACAATTTTCTTTTTACCTTTTCTTAATTTGATCTTTTCACTTTAAAACAACTTATTATTCTGCACAACATAGTTTTGCATCACACTATCAACAATCTTCTTATTTTTATAAATCAGACCTCCTCAACTTCTTAATGTAACTTGTCATCTATTATATCAAAGTCCCTATTTTCTTCAATATATTCACTATCATCTTCAAACTTACTCATATCTATTGTATCAATCTCTTTTGTAACTTCCTCTTGTATAATTTTACCTCCATTTTTAGAGCTGAAACTTGTAGGAACTGCACAATTATCAATCTCCTTCAGCATAATGCAAAGAGTCAGTAATATTCGATTTTTTCTTCTTCAGTTGAATATAGACCTGAACACCAATATCATTGTGGATTAAGATAGACATCAAACATTCCTTTGGAAGAAACTTAATTTCTAATGCATTCAACTGTCTATCAATTCTGATTTGCTTTGAAATTACTTCAATCAAATTTTCAAAATTGAAGGTAGACCTAATAGCAACACAATCAACAAAAAATTGACAAATTTATTGTTATTATCTCATTGACTATACGAAGAGGTATACATGATAAATCTCCATTATAAAGATGAACTGCAGCAAAAGAAAAGTTGAAACCTCGAATTGCAGAAAAAATTGAAAGTAACTATTAATTATTTTCACCACTTGCTGATGTATATGAAGTTTTCGAGTTGCATTAGATCTAATTTGCATGTATAGGAATATATATGAAGTTTTTGAAAAATAGAATCATGAGCACGCAAATCACAGGGAAGAAGATCGCAAATTCCTAAATAACGGCAAAAATATTTTCTTATTGGAGATAGGCCTATTATGTTTGGGCTACAGATTTGCAATATAAGTTATGGACTATCTTTACGACGTAAGTTAGGTAATTATATTTACTGAAATTTTTTCAGAAGATCAATTTTTAACAATTTTCGTACTTTTAATATAATATATACAGATATAGGTAGATGGAATAAGACTTTTAAGTGAAAAAAATAAAATTACAGAACTTTGATGCAAAGGATATGTAGTTATGTAATAATTTGTGAACCAGCTGATTTAAATGTGAGTTATGTACATTTTACATAAGTAATACTACGTTTGGTAGCTAGTTAGATTCATGTATAAAATTTATACAGTATTTGATTTGCAATTTAGAGATCTGCATAACTAATATATGTATAAGTTATGAGGAAATTTATGTATTATCTCATGTAGAAGAAAAAGTGAAATAAGTTATACATCAATAATTAAAATCTGCATAACTAATTACTATATAAAATAATGTACAATTTCCTGCTACTTAATACACAAATTANCTTAATACACAAATTATTCATATATTAATTTGAGTCTTTAATGCCCCCATATTACTTACACCCGCTTAACTTGAGTTTTTGACCAATATCATCCCTATTATTTTACCAAAATTTTCATTACATCCTTATATTATTTTACTTAACTGAAAATATCCCCTAAGTTTTAAAAACATAACCAAAAATATCCCTCTGTTAACTTTTTCATCTCTTTCTAACAAAACTTTCTTTTATCTACATAAAATTTATGTATCCTTCTCTAATTTGTTTTTTACGAGTTCTACAAAGAATAAAAATAATTGCTGAAGAATATGAAATCAGCAACACTTCTCCAAATGCTTCTCTTTCTTTAGCTCTTGTACTTGAACATACTCTCAGAGTACTGCTCAATTTAGTAACAAGGCAAAACTCTGTCGAGTCCTGGAGTTAGAATTTTCTGAAACATTATAAAAAAATCAAGTTTCAATTGACAAATTCTTTGTGTGTCGATTCACAATGGTCTAAGTATTATTCTAAAAATACTGGTAATCTACCTATTCACTCACTTTTCCTCTTTGGTATTAACCATCAACATTCACAATCTCGATTATGTAAAATTATGGAGTATTGTTAGATTGTTGATGGTGTTAGACAAGTTAATCATCTTCTTGAAACCTCAACTAAAGGTAGTACTAGATTTTATTACTAAGTTGGTGGTATTTGTAGACTCTTGATTTAAAAAATACACTCATTTTTCATATCCTTCTTAGAAAGTTGTTGTCCATGCCCTGTGATATATTTGGATATTTCACAGTAATCACAATACAATAAATGAACTGGATTGAGAATTTCAAAATTTGCGTCTGCAAAATTTTATTTAGTAACAATAGCATATAAATGACATAGAAGAAATTTAAAGAACTTGGAGCAACTAAGGACCACTCAAACATCCACAACTGGACAATGGAGAATACTAAGGGCCTAGGTCAAGTCATGCAATTGTCGTTTTTTTAAAATTTTGAAAAGTTAATGTGAAATTGTTTAAAAGATGAATAAAGAAATATTGTATGTGACAAAAGAAAGCTCCGTTAAAAGAGATGAAAAGGTTAACGGAGAAATGTTTTTGATCAAAATTTTTAAACATAAGAGATGCTTTAAGGATGTAACGAAGGTTTGAGCAAAACAATAAGGATGATATTGGTTAAAAACTCGCTAACTCTGTGCAACTACCAAACCACCCCCTTATTTTACTAGGCGTTGAGCTTATTAATGGTCAATTTACATTATTTTATTGCAAAAGGAAGTCCAGACTGGAGACGGCCATTTTTATATTTTGAAGTTGGAAGCAGATCTTTCGTTTCCTTATCCTTGCAGTTAGTTGATGCTCAAGTGTTACAATGTTTACACGCTGACACAAAAAGCAAACTCAAAAATACTAACATCTGGTGCAGGAAATCCATAAAAATGGCAGCAATGGCCTTGAAAATTATTATAAACTCTAATCTCAATACCAACGGCGTACTTTCACCTCCTCCAAACAAGGTACACTCGCATCTTTTACCCTCAAATAGAAAATGTTGGGGCCGCAGGATCCTTGGAAGTACACCTCTATCACTGAAGCGAAATAAAAGAAGTCGGCAGGCGTCACTTCCTGTTTCGAATTTCAGTCAGTCTTCCGCGTCTAACTCGTTTGATGTTGTCATAATTGGTGCCGGAATCATTGGATTGACCATCGCACGCCACTTGCTCCTTGCCTCAGATCTCTCCGTCGCCCTAGTTGATGCCGCTGTTCCTTGCTCTGGCGCAACTGGTGCAGGTAAAAGTTTATTGAAAATCTTATACATTGTCTGAGAGAACCCAATTAATTGAATATTGGAATGAAATGGGCCCCAATAGTGCAAAATGGATATTGAGGATTTATATGCCGACTCAACTGGCTTGGGATGGAGATGTAGTGTAGTGGTAGTAGTTGTTGTATAGCCGAAACTAACTAGTTTGGGATCAAGGTTTAGTAGTAGTTTCTTTGTTATGGTCGCATATGTTCATATGCATACCCTCTTGGACTAAATACTGTATGTATTGACTTAGTATGCTGTCGATCTAGAGTTTATTCAAATTCACGAGCTATATCAGTGTACTGATTGAAGTTAGATTAACCACAGAGATCAACTGAATAGGTATGTGAATGGTCTGTCAAAACACTTATAGTTGAAGAGTTAATCTGTTTCTATAATAAGTATTAGAAATGTTAATTTTTAAGTTTGTCAAATTGCTTTATAAACTGTTCTAAGGTAGTTGAAAAAGGTTGTAAACTCTTATTCTCTCATGGTAAAAGTTTGGAAAACATCTCTATCTGCTGGCGTGTCCTTTTAAGCAGGAATTTGTTGGATGAAATACTATTCCTATTGTTCCCAGTGACTTGACTGATTAATTGTGGATTTTCTGTACTGTTTCTCATTTGAGCTGGTTCTAGGTCAAGGATACATATGGAAGGCACACAAATCACCTGGTACTGAGAAATGGGAGTTAATGATGAGAAGCCATCAATTATGGGAGAGCCTAGCAAAGAGCATTCAACTTCAAGGGATGGATCCTTTAGAGGTACTTGGCTGGAAGAAGACAGGTGATTTAATATCCTTCCGAGTATCTGCCTTAGGTCATTCTACTGCCACTATCTTTAGTCAATTTACATCCACTGGGTGTACTTTATTAAAATTTTAGAATGGGCCTGGACCTTTATCATGTTATATGTCTTGTGTTCTGTTCTTTTTTTTTTTTTGATGTCTGATGCTCTCAAAGTAGTGGTTCCCTAGAAGCTTATGCGATAAAAACATAAGGAGAATATCTCGATCGAAGGTGGATACGATTCTCACCGATGTGTTTTTTTCTCTACAAAAGCAGCCTAAGGGGTTAGAATATGATGGATTTGTCAGGTTTGAGACAATTCTGGTAAATGCCAAAGTTAAAGTCACATCATATTTGTATAGACCTTCTTTGTTTAATAGACTTTTGGCAACAGAGACCCCAATAATCTTTCACTCTGTTCAAATTGTCAGTGTTTGTGAATATTCTAGATTATCTGTAATTATAGTAGATAGCTTAATTTACTTATTATAAGTAGGTGTTGATTTCCTTTACCTTTTTAGGACATGTAAATATAGTTATTGAAATCCCAATAGCTTGAGGAAACATTCAAGCCAAGTTACTCTCATTTTCTCTTCTGTTTTACATGGTATCAGAGCCTTGTTAAGGCCAACAACATATAGGAAGAGAATTTCAAACTTGAATTTTTTTCCGACCAAGTTTTCTTATCTGTCCGATGAGTTTTATAATTCTGTAGGTGCTGTGATCAAACCAACACCACTATGAGCATCGGACCACTGGCGCAAGCAAACCCCAGTCAGCTCTGCAACCATAAGCTAGCCCACACGCCGTCAGAAGTCGCTAGATTCTGGTGAGATTTGACTCAGACGCTGACGTGTGAGCCACTTTCTGATCACTTCCTAGCGAACTTTTTTTTTCCCAGAAACACTCACCCCTCAATTCCGACCAGACCTATACTGGTTGCATCTAATTTTGACCACTTTCTGGTGAGTCAATCCTCTTTCCGGCTAGACAATCAGGTTCTGGCGAGGTTTCTTCATTGTCTCAGGCAAGATGTGGTCCATTCCGCACCTCAGATCTATCATAGTCTCCGGTAATAGTCTCTTGCTCTCGATTTGAGGATTATTTCATCTAATATTTGAATAATGCCACTCGGATAAGCTATTTTTGGTTCCAAAACCATGATCTCCAACAACTCGAACCACTCTATCACTATTGAACCCTTGAAAGGTAGTGCGAACTATTTATCTTGGTCTTCCTCTGTTCAATTATGGTGCAAGGGACAAGGTGTTCAGGATCACTTGGTTAAACAAGCTAAAAGTATCACTGAAAAAGATAGGTGCTAATTGGAAAGGATTGATGCTCAGTTGTGCAGTCTTTTATGAAAATCTATTGATTCAAAGTTGATGTCACTATTCCGATCGTTTCAAACTTGCTTCTTAGTTTGGGAAAAGGCTTGTGGGTTATACACAAAATGACATCTCCCGCTTTTATAATGTGATTTCTCGATTGACTAACCTTAAAAAGCAGGATTCAAATATGTCTACTTATTTTGGACACGTTCAGGCAGTTATGAAAGAATTTAATCAGTTGATGCCCACTACTCCAAGTGTTGAAAAACAATTAGAGCAATGTGAGAAGATGTTTTTAGTTGTTACACTTGCTGGACTTCCATCTAATCTTGACTCGGTCGGTGCGAGATCAAATTTTGGCTAGCTCTATTGTTTTTGATATGTATGACCTGTTCGCTCGATTACTGCAACTGGTTGCTCCACCTATGTCGTCTAGTCATCTAGTAACACCTGCAGGCTCTTCTATTCTAGCATCTCAGACTGTATTTTAGATTGGAAAGCGAAATAGAGGCCGCTCTAAGAAACCTCGGTCAAGGTGTAGCCATTGTAACAAATTGGGCCATATCTGTGATCTGTGCTACTCTCTATATGGTAAACCAAAAAATGCTCATGTAACTCAAATTGAATCCACCGGTAATCCAACCAATCAGCTGTCCTCTTTATTTGAGGTAGAATACAGTGACTAGGGTTGTTTGCGTTTTGGTTAAAAATCGATCCAAACCGAAAATCGAACAAACTGATTAAATAAACAAAGATCTTATTGGGTTTGATTTTAAATTTTAAAGAACCGACAATATTTGATTTGGTTTTACAAAAAATAAATGGAACAAAAAACTGAACCAAATCGATAAATTATATACAATCTTTTTATATGATATATTAATATTTTTATAAATAATTTTAAATATTTCGTTTACTTTTTAATCAAAATTTTATTTTATCATTAGTTTTATCTATAAAAGGCTAATGTAATTAGGCCTTAAGCAAATTTCTTAAAAGAGAGCCATGAATCCAAACTTACAACAACAATATACCTAGTGTAATCCCACAAGTGGAGTTTGGGGAAGGTAGGATGTACGGAGACCCTACCCCTATCTTTGTGGGGTAAAGAGATTGTTTCTGATAGACCTTCAGCTTGACAAACTTATGTAAAGCAATAACTATGAGATTCTTACCTAGATTTTTTTGTTTGTATTTCTTATGAGCTTTTTCACTTGATTAAAACTTATATATCTCAACACATTTTCTCCATAATCTAAGAAAATTGTAGCCACAACAATAAAGGAGTAATAAAAGAAAATCATAAGTTGATAAATGATGAAAATTTCTTTTTCTGATTGCATGAAAAAAAAAGGAGAGAAATACCATTAGACTTCTTAAAAACTGAACTAAATTGATGAATGTGTATTTTATTTGATTTGATTTGGTTTTAATAATTGCAAAACCGATTATATTGGTTTGATTTTGGTTTTGGTTTTAGCCAAAAATCGACCCATACCAAACTGTGAACACTCCTAACCATGACTTTCTTCAGTATTAGGCGAGTAAGCAAACATGTCCATCAATAGCTTCTGTTGCTCAAACTAGTAATCCTGTTGCTTGTATCTCATAGTCCACTACACTTGGTCCTTAGGTCATGGACTCACGAGCTTCTGACCACATTTTTGATAACAAATTTTTATCATCTAATATTATTATTCTCGGTCACTTTCCACTATTACATTAGCTAATGGTTCTTAGACCATGGAAAATGGAGTCGATCAAGCCAATCCTTTACCTTCCTTGACTCTAAATAATGTTCTTTTTCTCTCTGGTTGTCCCTTTAGCCTTCTATCAATCAGTCGTTTGGCTAATGCCTTAAAAATTTGTTTTATCTCATTCTTTAGTGACTTCTTTGTTATACAGGACCTTAGTATGGGAAGGATGACTGGCGAAGGATTTGTGTCAGATGGACTTTATTATCTAACTCTCTCAGCTCCACTATAATTTGTTTAATCTTTGACTCTCCAGATTTAATCCACAGACGATTGGGACACCCTAGTTTATCCAAACTTCAATAGATAGTACCTAACTTGTCAAAATTGTCCAAGTTAAATTGAGTCGTGTCATTTTGGGAAGCACACCTGTACTAACTTTCCACATAGTCTCAATAATCACGCAATCTCTTTTTCATTTAGTTCATTCTAATATTTGGGTTCCACGCGGGTTTTAAGTATTTTGTTAGTTTTATTGATGATTACTCAAGGTGTACTTGGATTTTCTTAATGAAAGATCATTCAGAATTATTTTTCATATTTCAAACTTTTTGTGTGGAAATACAAAATCAGTTTGGTGTTTCTATTCGCGCTTCTCTTAGAGTCTTAGTGATAATTCACGCGAATGTTTATCATCTCAATTTCAACAATTTGTCTTCTATGGAATTCTTCATCAAACACTCGTTCCTTACACTGCACAGCAAAATGGGGTTGCAGAAAAGAAAAATAGGCATATTGAGACTGCACGCACCCTACTCAGACATACAAATATTCCATTGCATTTTTTGGGGATAGAATACTCACATCTTGTTATCTAATTAATCGTATGCTTTCCTCTACTATTACAAAATCCGGTTCCACACTCTAGTTTGTTTCCTCAGTCAATCTTGTTTTCTCTTCCACCACGTGTCTTTGGAAGAACATGCTTTGTCTGTATCCTCACTCCAGGACAAGACTAATTGGCTCCTGGTGCTCTTAAGTGTGTCGTTTTTGGTTTTTCGATGGTACAGAAGGGGTATTGATGCTTTTCACCTAACCTCCAATGGTACCTTGTTTGTTTATGTTACTTTCTTTGAAGGTTAGCTCTACTTTACATCCTCTTCTGCTGAACATCTAGGCATCTTTAAGGTTTTACTAGTTCCATCTTTTGGGGATCCTGTCATAGTCGATCCTTCCACTTCACCTTCTATAGTTCCATCTTCCTCAGCTCTACCTCTACCACTATTGACTTATCATAGTCGTCTGGGCTCCTCATCTTGTCCAGATGATTCACGCCTGCCATCAGAGTCCTTATATGTTGTGGACCTCCACCACTATTAACTTATTATCATCGTCTGCACTTCTCATCCGGTCCAGATGATTCATGCCACTACCAAAGTCCTTACCTGTTGCGGACTTGTCTACACAGAGTTTTTCCATTGCTACTGGAAAAGGTATTCATTCTATTGATAACCCTCATCCTGTCTATACTTGTTTGATCGTTTGTCACCTGCCTGTTCTGCCTTTGTATCATCATCATCTGTTTATTTTTTAGACTACAAGGGAAGCTCTTTCTCCTTCAAGCTGGCAACAACTATGACTGAGGAGATGTTTAGACTCTAGTGGTACTTAGAAGCTCGTTCCTATACTTCCAGGTAAGTCTATAGTTGGTTGTCGTTGGGTATATGCAATGAAGGTTGGCCCTGACAGACAGATTGATCGTTTAAAGGCTCGACTAGTTTCCAAGGATTATACACAAATCTTTGGTATTATGGTGATACCTTCTCTCATGTGGCGAAAATTGTTTTCGTCCGTCTCTTTTTATCTATGGTTATTGTTCCTCATTGTCCTCTCTACTAGTTGGATGTTAAAAATGCCTCTCTATGGTGATCTCGAAGACGAGGTATATATGGAGCAACCACCTGGTGTTGTTGCTCAGAGGGAGTCTAGCAACATGGTGTGCAGACTACGATTAACACTCTATGGCTAGTCTCCTCGAGCATGGTTTGGGAAATTTAGCATGGTTCAGAAATTTAGCATGTTATGAAGTGAAGCTGATCGTTCTGTGTTTTATCATCACTCTGCATCGGGTTTGTGCATGTATTTGGTGGTTTACGTTGATGACTTAGTCATCATTGGTTGATGAGGGAATTACCAAATTAACATCACCTTTTTAGCACTTTCTGACTAAGAGACTTTGTTGATTGAGGTACTTCTTGGGCATTGAGGCTTGCTCAATTCAAATCAGGAATTGCCATTTCATAGAGAAAGTATGCACTTGATATTCTTGAGGAGACCGGATAACAACTTGTAGGCCTATTGGTACTCTAATAGATCCAAATGTTAAGCTCCTACCAGGTTGGGGGGAGTCCATCAACGCTCCTGAAAATATAGGTGAGTAGTAGGAAAGTTGAACTATCTTACTGTTACTCGACCTTACATTGCCTTCCTGGTTAATATTGTAAGTTAGTTCTCGAATTCTCCTTGTGACAGTCATTGAAATGCAGTTATTCTCATTCTTTGATACATAAGCTTTGCTCCATGGAAAAAATTACTTTATGAAGACCGAGGACATGAAAAAGTTGTTGGATATTCATATACAGGGTAGGGTCACCCCAACCCTCTGTCAGGCGATCCACTTCTAGATATTGTGTGCTAGTTGGGGGAAATTTGGTATCTTGGAAAAGTAAGAAACATGTTGTTGCTAGGTCTAGTGAGAGGTAGAATATCAAGCTATAGTAGTGGCGACATGTGAACTCATATGGATCAATCAACTACGGGAAGAGTTGAAATTTGGTGAGATTAAAGAAATAGAACTTGTGTGCGATAATGAAGTTGCACTTCACATTGCATCGAATCCAGTGTTGCACGAGAGGACTAAAAACATAGAGATTGATTGTCATTTTGTCAGAGAGAAAGTTCTCTCAGGAGACCTCGTTATGAGGTTCTTATGGTCAAATGATCATCTTGCAAACATATTTACTTAAGTTGCTCGGACTCTTCACTTTCAATGCCACATTCGTGTGTATGGATCCGTACTTGAGCCGGTCAACTGATCTTGGGTACTTTGACCAAAATCGATGGAGAAATTTGGGACAGATACGATGATTTCTGTAATCAAAATAAAAGTTAGGGTGAAATTGAAGAAAATGAAGCACCTTGTATATAGAATTTCTATGTTAGTTCTCTTCCTTATATCTCTTTCTGGGATTCTCCTCTTGATTAATATTTTCTCCTCGGAATACCTTGTTAGTTTTCCACATAATGCCTCATAACTTAGACATATAACTCTATTTTTAGATATTTAAATTATTTTTAGCCGAATCGCTGCACCTGTATTCATACCTGGATCCTTAACCCCGAATCTTAAAATTTAGGTCATGAAGGATCCAACCTCTAGATCGACACTTGCATTGGACAACCGCAACCGAGTCCGAGCAACTTAGATATTCATCAAGTTCCTAGATGGTTCCAAAATAAGTTATATATATAGCAAGCTTGGTACATATAATTTGTTTGCATTAGCTTGGGGGAGTGTTAGAATCTCTGTGAATATTCCCAATAGCTTGAGGAACAATCAAGCCGAGCTCCTCTTATTTTCTCTTCCATTTCACATTTAGATTGTCCCATGTTGGATGAAGGAATGAGTTGTTGTCTCCTTATATAGTCTTGAGAACTTTTCATCTCAAGAGCTAACTTTTCAGGTTGAGTTAGGCTCAGAGTACATTTTCTTAACATAAGATTACCATATTAGAGCCAGACCCATCCCTGTTCTTGGTTTAACCCAATGCTGGACCCCATGTTATGTCATTCATTTCTCAGTTGATAGGCCTTG
>JACEIK010000274.1:376612-393267 GCA_018107945.1 Datura stramonium
ATGTATATATATATAAAACTTATTTTTCACTTCGATTTTATTTGGTAGGATGATAACATGAGTTGATTTTAAATGGAGAAGTGAGGATTCAGCTTTTTGTTTTTTTAAAGGATTCATATAGCTGACTCCACTTGTTTGGGACTGAGGTGTTGTTATTGTGGCATGGCAGCAGGTGTACCACGATGTACCAAAAATCTGGTTGTTTCGTTTTAGTGTGGTAATAGGTTCATTTCGGACGAGTCCGGGGGATTGGGAGCATAGGACTGCTGCGTAGTTTGGATATTTTTGAATATGAGACTAGTGTAGGGAGGTCCTTATGTGTTCTCCCTTCTCATTAAATGCATTCACTATCATCATGAGAAAGCACGTATCGTTAGTATTGGATCTATTTTTGATTCCCTTGTAAGAAAATTATGAAGCTTCTGGTTGTGCTTATCATAATTCTCTTAAGAAGTAAAAACACATTAAGCATACCTGTAAACACTGAATTACAGTTGCATTAATTCCTGCAAGCATCTGGCGCCCAAACTCCTCATCATCCTTCCATGCCAGTTCGTTCCCTATGCATGAATAATCTAGACATGAAAACTCATCTTGTAAAATGAAGATGCAATTACCGTCTATTCATAAAACCAGCATCACCTGCAAATAACTGAGGCATCGGGAACCTTGCAGTATACTCTTTGATTCCTGGTTCAATCTCCTTGAAAATCTCTTTTGGTAGACGAGCTTCCAGTTTCTTTATCATCCATTCTCCCACTCCTTGTCTTTTCTTCCCCGAAAATAGTTCTTTGATCTCATTGAATGACTTGAATTGGTCGGTTTCTTCTCTTGACACTGATCCCCCCTGAGTAACGACAAAGTGCAGAGTTGCCTGGATCACTTTCTTTGCAAACTCTGATAGTTTCTGGGGCCTAAATCTTTCATCTGGAGGGATGCAGCTGTCTATCTTGAACATCCCCTTCACATTTTCTGTTTGAAGAGTTATAGTTTAAGAAGAAGAATGTCGCCATATGATTTCTGTTACCCGAAAGTTATACTAGAAGGGAGAGAATTTCTTGCCTGAGTGAATATGTGGTTTACCGGTTTTTCCTCTCCTTGGATATGGATAGTGAACTGAACCTCCCAAAATAGGCCTTTCTCCTTGCTGAGGATCACCGAGATCATTATAGAAATCATAGTCATAAGCCCGATGCCATTCTCTCATTCTCTCTGCATTTTCATCTCCTCTCAATGCATCAAGTTCTTGTTTCCTCAGTTGTAGCAGACCATTTGGTGTTTGGCTCGGAAGATAACACTAAACAGCATAAGATGATCAAAGTGTTATGATTTTTGGAGAGAGATGCAAACAACACAATAGAAAATATGATTGAAAACTCTCATAAAAACTTTATTAATGATAAGCCTTTATATAGGCACATAAACATAGTAATAGACTCATCCTACAGCTAAAGTAGGAGACCCTTACTAAAACTAAGATACTTGCTTCTGTTACTGCAATCTAGTAAAGTTGGTTAATAAAGTTGGTCCTCTTCACTTTCATTTTCCATTTTCCATTTGTAGTGCTTGTGAGTTGTTTTGAATTTCTTTGAACTTGCACACATTTGTAACGTGACCTGTTTGCGTTGCAATTTTCACATATTGATCAGATTCCACCAACAAAATTTTTCTAAATGTGTTTTCTTTTTGCACTATTTGCACTTTATCTTGTCTGAAAGCTCTTCTTTGCTCTTGCTTGAAGAACACTTATTAATTCTGCAAGAGAGATGGTAGAAAGATCTTTAGACTCTTCTGAGGTGGAGTTTTTTGACTCAAATCTCTCTGGAATAGTCACAAGAATATTTTGCAACTATTTTGTTATCTTTAAAATCCTCACCAAACAACCTGATTCTATTGACAGTTAAAGAGTTCCTGTCAGAATATTTGGGGGCGGTCTCAACCTCTTGCATTATAAGAGATTCAAAATCCCTTTGGAATTTTTCGGCCTCGTTCACTTTCTTGATACTCCTTTTCGAGTTTATCCCAAGCTTCTTTCATTGTCTCATTGCAATGGTTTTAGAGAAGATATTGCAACTAAATTTTGGATAACAATTTTGGCTTTGCACTTTTTTATTTTCTCTTCTGAATGAGTTTTGATTTGGGCACAAGTAGGATTTTTAGGGAGTGACTATATAGGTGATTCTTTCATTACAATTTCGCACAGATCATAAGTTTCAAGATAAGACTTCATCTTCACTGCCCAAATTTGATAATTTTCACCACTGAAGATTTGTGGAGCAATCAAAGAGAGACCATTGTTTGGCATGGTTGATAAATAGATTAAAAATAGTATGGATTAAAAATTGGTTAAAATTAATATTGGTTGAAAATAGCCCTGAGCATAAAAAATAAGCACGAGTTGAAATATGTTGAAAATATGTATGGATTAAAAGTGGTTGAAAGTTCTTTTTCAATGAATGCACCGATACATTAAGATTCAATGAATGCGTAGACCCATTAAGATCATGAAGTCTCTGCTACCACTGTTATGATTTTCGAAGAGATACAAACAACAAAATAGAAAATATGAATGAAAAACTTTCTCATATAAATTTGATTAATCATAAGCCTTTATACAGACACATAAACACAGTAATAGACAACTACGACTAAAGTACTAGACTCTTAGTAAAATTAAGAAACTGAATATTCTACTGAATCAACTATTGCACTCATATAATTAAACAACTAATTATTCTAGAAAACTATAGCAGTAACAGATGCAACATCTAACACAAAGACACGTTGCTGAAAGATACTACATGTTACGCGAAATGCTTTACTCACAGTATTTGAGAAGAAAATCCTGGCCTTTTGCATTAAATGATTGGGATATATCCAAGAATTGCATTCAAAATGAATGATTTGTCTGAATGCAACTCGGAGAGACAGTGATTGAAGAAAAAACTTGTCTTTGTGTTGGTTCCAGATGTCAAAAGCTCCTGGAAATCCAAAGTCTCGGTCAACCTTGAATGTCAATTGATACTCAACACATCTGTTACCATTCAGCTTGTTGTGGATATGTTTCCCACGATTTGGGTGCACTTTGTGACTCAGTTTCCCTTCCCCTGTACCTATCCAAATTGAAGAAGGAACAGAAGCAAGTAAGTGAAAGAAAACTCTAGTAATCATATATCAAGTTGGCCTCACTTGGATCAATTTCAGAGAGATATATTAGAGAAAGAAAAACTAGTAATTTTAGTGTCTATATCAAGTTAGCTCACTTGAGTCAAATTTAGAGAGACTATATAGTTGAATACAAATAGCTTTTCCTAGGCCTGATTTTGCATGGCTATGTTCAATAAAGATTTCTCCTTCAATGGACTCTGTATATTTCTTGCTTTCAGCCAGTTGAGCCTTCACACTTCCTTGAAACACATTCAGACAATCAATCATCCTTGAATGTTGTCGTGTATGTTCCATGGCTTTCTTCAAATGATGTATCAAAATTTTTTCATCATAGTATCTGAATTTTCCACTTTATAAATGATAGAGAAAGTAATGTGAGGAGAAGATTTTACGTGACCGAAGAAAGATTGTCATAGCTTGAGTTTTTAGCATTGCATCAGATTCATTACCTTGCTTTGAGGTTTTCTAGCTAGTTCTCCACCAGATTCGTATATGCTTTAGCACTAAAGCTGTTCCCTGACCTTCCCATATTTTTACCAGAGGTATGAGTTTGAGTCCTAGGAGTGGACTAGGAGGGCTCCCTTCCCCCTTAGTGGCCCTACCAAGTGGAAATCTGAATGTCCTATATGGAGAGGCAAATGCATCCTATTTCTATGGGTTCCAACACATATATATTTTAAAAAATATTAAAAGCTTCAACAAATATAACATTCCAAAAAAAAAAAAAATCAATTAGTTTAGTGTTGAGAATTTAAAGGTTTGATTCTTAAATTGGCCTCTGCATATAATGGATTCTGGGGAAAAAAAAAGGTAAGATAGCTGTTCTCTTATATAAATGCTTATACATCTGCGAAGCGTTATGACAGATTTTGAAAAATCATGGAACGATATTGAATAGTACATTAAGATAAAATATATTGCATGTAAAGTATTTAAAGGTTTTATTGTTGGTTCAAAATTAAATCTTTAATATGTTATCACAGGAGATGCAAGATAAAGTGATTAAATCAGTTTCTGTTAACTTTGAATAGACAACTTAATTTGAACTTGTAATGATTTCTAAAGTTTCAAGAGCTTCCTTTTGTTGGAAAAATAACGTAGCACATAGCTGGAAGTTATTTAACGAATACTATCTCTTTAAAAGGTAAAAATTTATTTGTATCGGGTATTTATATCAAATTAATATATGTATGTCATGTGTTTGAAATATAGAGTTCTTTTATGTAATCATGATTAATTGATATGTATTTTTACTTCATTAAATCACTTAACTAAATAAATTATATTAGTTTTGATGTAAATACTTGACGCCGGGAAATTCTTACCCACCCTATTCTGTTTCCGACGTTGATATAGAAGGCGTTGATCAGTTGAACATGTTTAAGTTCAGTAAGTTACCAAAGAAATTTATCTTTGGGACCCAACATTAAAATTAAACAAACTCAATAGCAAAAATAATGCAATCAATTGAGCAAACAAATTATTAACTTTGCTCATATGTAACAAAAAAAAAAAAAGAAAGAAGAAAGGGGTTGGAGCCGCTATTTTTGTTTGTTTGTTTGTTTTTGTTGTTGTATTTGAGCTCAAGCGAGAAAGACTCATATTTGGATCATAAAATGTCATCAATATGATCACAACAATCAAAATGAAGTGTTGACAATACATTAAAAAAAAGAAGAAAAACAACACATGTGGTTGACGTCAAGACAAAAAAGTAATAAGAATACTCATGTAAGTTGGAGCAGCTTCCTAAGGATAGTTTTTGCCGAGTAACCTGGCATTTATTTTAGAAAAATTTTCAGAAATATATAGTTCAACCCAATGAACTGTGCCATATAGTCATATTATTAGTTTAACACATAATTAATTTTTTTTAATGTAATTATATTTATATATTCAATATACAATGTTATATACCTATAGGTGCTGACGACAGAGCCAACCCACGACAGCCACTGACAGTTCCGATGATAGATTAGGATCTTTCTTCTTTCCCTCCACTTTCCAATCCCAATTCCAATCCAGATAATTCAACCCCAACACAAATAACTACGCCTAGATGGTGCAAAACAAGGCAAGGACAAGAGAGATACAATGCATTCAAATGAAAGCAATAACGATGGCTAATGGAGAACTAGTTATATGATGAACAAAGGCTGAAGTAACAAGGATAAATATCATGAAAAACCTACAATACGCAATAGTAAATTCTCATATGGGTAGCCATTGATAGAGAAGTTGTGAAGCTTAATCCTCAACAAGGTGGGACAAAAGGAGAATGTCAGTTGGACTATTCTGAAATCGGCGTGTATTGATCATGTTTTATTTATTAGAAGACTTTGTGAGTATAATGTCAAAAAGTGTATACCACCTCAAGGCGAAGGATGGGTATAGTTATCAAATGAAACCACTCATTTATGACTCTAATTTCAAAATGGAGGAGACAACACAAGCGATGACACATATCTCATTCCCTAACTTATTGCCTACTCTATGTGAAGAAAGCGTTATTCTCCATTGCTTCGACAGTTGGAAAGCCCATTCAGTTAGATGTAGCTACAATTAATAGAACAAGGCTCAGTTGTGTGAGAGTGAAGGTTTAGGTAAATTTAATGGCCAAGTTACCCAAACAACTAAATATGGAGATAGCAGATGAGGTTACAAGAGAGACAAAGATTGAGAAAGTAAGGATGAGATATAATTTCCTTCCCGAATACTTCTTAAATTGCATGATCCAAGGACAACAATCGAGGAATGCAAATATCTGCATCTAGAGCTGGCCCATGAGAATAATGCAGATAAAATAGAAGATAAGGAAATGAGAGGGGAAAGCCAAAGAGAAGACAAAATGATCCAAGGAGTCGGCCTTGATGTACAACAAATAAAGAAATTTCTAACAAGATTACTATCCAATGGAAGAGTAGTGGGTGACCTAAAGGCATAGCAAGCTATAAGGGACAATAGAGTAAGGGCCAAGACAGAGAGGAACAACATACACATATCCCCTAAGGTACAAACTGCTAATCAATTTGATGTGCTAAGTAGCAACATGGAGCCTCTAAAAGACATGGATAAAGAGGCAAAAAATCAAAAGGAAGAGAAGGGAAATCAAGAAAGCATAGATTCACAGTTGAATAACATGGAAGGAAATAAGGAAGAGACATCTTCTAACAAACAATAGGTTAACAAGGCTGCTTAAGAGAGGAGCAACTATTATTGGGGAGATAAAGTGGAAAAGGAAGAAGGGGAGTTAGGTGAGAAATGATATCAATTCAAATAGGCTAATGCAATAATAGAGGTGGCAGTCTGGCAGATAATGTGGCAGACAAAGAAAGAGAAGACAGTGAGAAATATGATGCAGCAGGAAAAGCTAGAACAGACACAATCTTAGCAGTAACAAAGGAGGAGGATAAAGAGGAACACAAGGTAATCAGTTCAAAGGAAATTCCATTTAAATATACATAGTGTAACACCCCAAAACTTTCCTAGATCAAATTCAGACGTTGCATGAAAAATCATAGAAAAATCAGAAATTTTTTGTCTCAGATGACCCACACAACGGACCATTGGTGGAACCAACAGACCGTTGTATAGGGTCGTGGGTTGCAGCAGGCTTCTTCTAGTGGGGAACAACGGGACATAGGATGACTCGTTGAACCTAACAACGAGTCGCCTGTCGTCTATTGAATCCCGAGTTCATAGGTCTATTGGACCCTTTCCGGAGACAACGGGAGGGAACAATGGCCCATGGTAGCCTCCAATGAGCCGTTGTGACCACCCGTCGTTCAGTTCCAGAACCCAGCAGTGTGAACCACGAGGGGATACAATGGCCCGTTGGTTCTACCAACAAGTCATTGTTATCATTCGTTGTCCCCATGCCTTATTTTCTTACTAGTTCCAACGGGAGGTATCAATAGCCCGTTGTTACTTCCAACGGACCGTTGTACCTAACCGTGGGTCACCCTTGTAAATTTAGTTTCTGAACCCAGAAACCATGACTGGATTCAACGGGCCGTCGTTTTGACCAACGACCTGTTGTGAGGCCCGTTGGTTCCTGTCGGTCAGATTTCAGGTTTAATTCCCAGGGTTACTTTTGTAATTTTCCAATTTTTTAATCCCTAAGCCATGTCGTTTTAGGGTCACTTAGGAGGAAGAAAAAGGGGTAAAACGACATTCCCCCTTTTCTTTCACTCATCCCCTCAAAAACCAAAGCGTAGATTAGGGAGTTTAGAGCAGAAGCTAGGGCAAACGACAATCTTCTCAGTTTTTCTAAGAGATTTTCACTAGAGTTTCTTCTACAGGTGTGTGGGAATTCAGTAAGGAGATTGTTCTCCCCTTGTGTCCCCCAAAGCTCTCCCTGTTCACTTTCAGTCATAGCCCTGATATTGTGTATTCGAAATTATTGCTATTGTTCTTGGATTATTTCATGTGGAATCCCATCCTATGTTAATTGTAGCTATTTTCCACTAGCTTGTAATCAAAATGATGCTTGTTCCATCAATTTAGAAATTCAGCCCTAACTTTTGAAAAGTCAAAAATTAGAATCCTGTTTAAGCTTTGAATTCTTGAAAATTGTTTACATCTTTCAGAGTTAGGGACTTCTATAATACTTGTATGTGTTAAAAACTCAGTTACTTGTATGATATTCAGATTCAGTCAGAAAGCCTATATACTTTGTATTTTCTTAGAATTGTTAGTTCAGCTTCAGTCAAAGTACTAGAATATTCAATGTTGTCAGAAATGTCAGCTGATCAGCTTAACTCCATTCTGTTCCCGAGGTGTCAGTGGTGCCTCCCAGTTAACAAAATCAAACTCAGAATTTATTTTATTTGGTCCATTAGACGGTCATGACATTCCAGTTATATAGCTATGGCTATCCCCAGGACCCCAGTTCAGTTATCAGTTTGTTCTTTAGACGGTTACGACGCTTCCAGATAAGCAGCTCTGACCAGTCTTAGAACTCAGTTTCCAAATCTGGTCCTATAAGA
Organism: Datura stramonium; assembly: GCA_018107945.1. NCBI lineage: Eukaryota > Viridiplantae > Streptophyta > Magnoliopsida > Solanales > Solanaceae > Datura > Datura stramonium. The sequence continues at coordinate 384,769 of JACEIK010000274.1, forward strand.
CGCTCAGGGAACTCTCAGATAGTATCCGTGGGTCAGTTATAGTCTTGGACCCTAGTACCGAGCTATCCGCTTGTCAGTAGTAGTAATAGGACTATCCAGCGGGAGTAGGACTTAGCAGCAAAAGGGTCGGGGTTCCAGCGCACCCAAATTCCAGAACTACGTTGCCACCGTAGGTTTTATTTACTTGGCCTAGCAGCCCCCCTCTGGCAGTGATTCTCACAGTCCATGCCTTTATACCCTGGCAAAATATATTGGGTCCTACCAGTGGGGTGTATACATCGGACTCCACGTCTACCTCACGTGATTATATGTCGGTTATAGCCTCTCCCACTAGTTAGTTCAGTTTACTATCCGATTTCTCAATTCAGATTAGTTTAGTGCAGTATCTCAAATTCAGTATTTCAGACTTAGGACATGTTTATGACCATCACCAGGGTCACTTTTGACCATATTAGTTTGCACTAGTTGTATCAGTTTTCAGTATTTCAGTTGGTCATTTCATATCGTATCAGTTCAGTTATTAGTTCTATCATATTATTCATATTTCTCTCACTTACTCAGTACATTCAAAGTACTGACGCATACTTTTATACTGTATCGTTTCATGATACAACCGCAGGTTCTCAGATCCAGCACCGTTAGCCGATTACGTTCGGGTCTCTCTATCAGCAGTAGCAGTGAGTCCTCATATTTCGAGGGCACATTTTATTCATTTCAGTTTCTTTTATGTTTTCAGTTAGGCTTAGAGTTAGCTGGAGGCTTGTCCCAGCAACTCCTCAGTTAGATGGCTTTCAGACCAGACTTGATTTTAGATTTTCAGATATTTTAAATCTCTACGTTCAGTCTTTAATTTTTTCATAAATGCTATTATGTATTATTTTAAATTTCCGTTGTGCATGTTTACTCAGAATATTAGTGAATGATAGACCAGCGGTTGACTTGGGGTCACTTGTGGCTTCAAGTACCGTGTTACGTTCAGGGTATAGATTCGGGGCGTGACACATAGAGAAACATGGAGATAGTTCTGGATGGTGATGGATAACCAATTGCAACATATCTAGTAGCAGCCACAACAGAAGAACATGAGAGAAGTATGGAAGTAAATTACAAAACAACAAGTAAAACCTGAATATGACAACTCACATGACAGAATCCTACATGAGCTGGTATCACATACATTGACAATGGAAGGGAATCTAAAGGAGGAAAAGCATGATAAGGAGGACAGAGAAATCAACAACAAGGAGGAAACACAACAACCAAAAGCAAGCAACAAAGTAGATAAAAAGGACATGAAACCAACCGGGACAGAGAAAATACAATCCAATAGGATTGTAACAAGGAGCAACACTACAAAATCCAAATAATGATTAAATCATTTATTTGGTACATACGATCAGTTAGGACAAATCAAGTCTTTCATAGGCTACAAATGTTAAACAGACATCACAGGTTCTTTCTTATTGCTATAATGGAAACTTTTCAAAATGTTAGACACATTGACAAGTACAAAAGAAGGTTGAGAATGCAGCATGTAGATGCAAATGTAAATGGAAAGATATGATACTTCGTGGCTAAAAATATATAGGTGGAAGTGGTGGATAACAAGGAGCAGCAGATTACTTTGAAAACAGGATAAAGATATCAATTTAAAGATGATGACCACTTTTGTATATGCAAAACGTGATGCCAACAAAAGATTGGAACTATGGGATGACATATATCAACTTGCAAACAATATGTCATCACCTTGGATTATAGGGGAGATTTCAATAATGTGTTAAATGGAGAGGTAAAGATAGGAGGACTGCTTGTTATGCCTCATGATGCAGAGGACTTTGCATTCTTTATAAACTCATGTGAGTTGGAAGAAATCAAATTCAAAGGGAGTTCTTTTACTTGGTGGAATGGAAGGACAATTGAGGATTGCATATTTGAAAAGTTGGATACAATGCTGGCTAATCAACCTTTGCAAGAAAGATTTGGAGTAATGGAGGTGGAGCACTTAGCCAGAACAGGGTTTGACCATGCCTCGATGTTGTGCACATATGAAGAACAGGTACAGAGAATATGCAAGCCTTTTAAATTTTTGAAGTTTTGGGTAGAACATGAATCATTTATAGACATAGTGAGACTGAACTAGGTTGGTGAAGAGCATACAAATCCATTCATCAACTTCAAAAATAAGTTGAAGAAGCTGAAAATGGCTTTAACCAAATGGAGCAAAGAAGTATATGGAGACATTTACAAGCAGACAATAAACAGGGAAGAGACAGTGAGGCTTAAAGAAGCATTGTTTGAAGAAGAGCCTTCATAGAGTAACAGAATAGTACTTCAGAAATGTTACACCTCAAAATTTTTTTGGTGATTATTTGATGTTTGTATGCTGTGTTAATGGAAGTACGAGTTGTATATTGGTTGTAGGTGAGGAGGAAACATATCCAAAGGGAAAAGCGAAGAGTATGTGAAGTTCATAAGGGTCAACTTTTAAACTACCATATCTCTCAATATATAACGAGTTAGAAGTCCTACAACTTATCAAAATTAAAGACCGTTGAGTCTAGTTTTCAGAACATCAAACCGCTCGTCAATCGGAGTTCGGAGTAAAAAGTTATAGGTATTTTACTAGGACACTGTCAAGTAGTAATGTGGCCACTGCTCTAAAAATGGCCACTGCCCCATCCATTTATATTTTAAGTGTTGTGTTATGAAATCACTTTCTAACTTTTCCAAAACGTGAGTTGCTTGTCTACACATAAATTCTCTCTAGTTTCCAATAGCTAATTCAAGGAGGAGCAAGGAGAAAACACCAAGCACAACTCAACCAAAATACAAGACTAGGAGAGGGAGTTGATTACCAAGTGTGCAAGGTGTGTTGGTGGCTATTTGGAGCTCGTTTTGGCAACTACTTTGGGGTGAGTTGCTGCATTTATGAAGCTGTTTGAATTACTTATATGTTCCCCTTTGAATAAGTATTGAAGTCAAGAAGGAAGGTAAGGATTTTACCCCTTTAAATTCATCAATCTGCAAGCTAGAAGGCTGGAAAATTGGCAGCTAGATGAGCTACCGCTGGGACTGTTTTCGACTAAGTCCTTGTTTGTTTTTCCTAAGATTTTGGGCAGTATTTTTGTCTAGGATTATACTTCACATTGTAGGGATGAATTTCAGGAATAGTTAGGTAATTCTCCTTTTCTTCTCCCCCCCTCAAAAGTTGATGAAAACAAGTATAGAAAGTGACTAACGTTGTTGTTGTCGTCATTGGTGGTTGTTGTTATTATGGCTGTCGGTTGGGGAATTGTTTTGGATGAACATTTTGATACAAATTAGGTTTGTTCCTTTCCTATAAATTCAAGAGGTTTAGGAGGTTGTAGGCTGGTTGTTGAAGAAGAAAGTCAGCTAAAAGAACATGTCGGAGCGAGGTATGTTAAGGCGTCCTATCCTCGTTGTTCAAGCACGAATACATACTGCAGAAAGGGCCAATATTATTGTGTCTTCACACTCGTATTGAAGCAAGTATAATTTTGCTTAAAGGTCCGAAAGTGCATGACATTGAGTTTGAATCGTTCAACATGTTTGGAACAAGTAAATGTGAAGCAAAATATGTGTTACTTCCAATTATTTTGTAGTTATAAATTGATTCTGAAGTCCCCTTATCATGGAAACCGTGAGCTGTTCCTTTACTGTATTATGTGTATATGTGTTGTTAAGTATGTTTAAGGGTCTGATTGTCAAGTGAAACTAAGAAAAGAGTTAAGATGGTGACGTGTAAGCTAAGAATCGATGTCACAATCTAGTAAGGGTAAATGAGCTTGTCGAAGTAGAAATGTATTGTCATGGTTGTCCTTTATCTCGTGTGTATGTTATTTGGTATGTGTGGCTAGGGGGAGATTCCGTGATTTCTTTCCCTTAAGCTAAACGTCAGCTTAGTGAGTTCCTGAATTCAAAATGTGTCTAAGTGTTATCTGTGGAGCTTGTTGAATTTATTATGTCGTCCGAACCTTCTTATAATTGTGAAAGTCATTGAGTATATATATATCTAAGTTTTATAGGAAAGATTTATGTGATATATGTGCTTATGTGCAACTATGAATTATGAAAGAGGCCTATTCAGGTCGCAGTCTCGGAATTTGTCATTTTTTATGTCATAAGTGTTAGACAGACATGATATGAGCCCAGTCGGCTCCGAATTAGAGACTATGACCTTACCACCGACTTGGTATGTCTGATGGGCAGTTGTCCTTTGGAATATTTGATATATGAGACTCATGACCTTACCACCGACGCGGTTATGTCGGGTGGGCAGTTGTCCTTCAGATATGAGATTATGACCTTACCACCGATGTGGTTATATCAGGTGGGAAATTGTCGTTCATATATGAGACTATGACCTTACCATCGACGCGATTATGTCAGGTGGATAGATATCCCTTCAATTATGATACTTTCGAGACGGCCATCTCGGTAGGGTAGTATTGATTGACCAGACTAGGTCATTATTTGATTAGGGACTGTATAACTTATCGATAATGTAGTGTGACTTGTATATGTGCGTACTTGATTGTATTCACATGTTTATCATATTTTGTCCAAATATCAGCTTCCAGAGTCGCAGGTTGAATCTATTCCCTATTTTAGTTTTCAGTATCTTGGATGTATCTATATTTACTGTTTCAACCTTACATATCAATCCTTTCATTCGTACTGACGTCTCTTCACCTAGGGACCCCCTTCTTGCAATCTTGCTGCAGGTATAGGGAGAGGCTCGGATCGACAATCACAATAGGAGCCTAATTTCAGCGGAGCAGTGGTATGCTCCTTTCTTCTAGGAGCTATGTTTCCTTTTTTTTGAGTTTGTGTATAGTTGGATAGGCCGAGGCCTATCCCGTGCATTTCAGTTACTTACTCACTAGAGGCTTGTGTGGACTAGTTGTATAGTTATTTGGGTTGTGTGGCCTTGTCGGCCTTTCGTTGTGCAATTTGGCTTATTGTAGTCTTGTTGACTTTTTAGTTGTTTATTTGTTGTTGCGGAGACCTCATGGGTCTAATATCTATTGTGGCTAACTTTATCATATGGCTAGGTTGGCCTCAACATTATCGTTATAGGCGCTATATAGCCGATTTCTCGATTATCTTAGGTTCGAGTGTCAGTTGTGCGATTTCCCAGTTCTGTGGCATGACAAGAAATGTCAGGTAGAACTGAAAAAATACCTTCACTTTGAGAAAGAATATTGGAGACAGAAAGTTGGAATAGACTAGTTTGTTGTAGGAGACAGGAATACTAAATACTTACATAATTTAGTAAAAGGGAGAATAGATAGATTGAAGATTAAGAGAATAAAAGATTAGGATGGTAATTGGATTGAGGGGAAAGAGCAAATGGAAGAGAAAGCAGTTAACTGCTATGTTAAATAATTTTCTAAAGAAGAGGAGAATGCAAGCTCAGATATCCTAAATCATGTGCCATGCTTGATAGAGAAGGAACAGAATGAAATGCTTTGTGCAACGCCAACACAAGATGAAGTAAAAGTTGTTGTGTTTAAGCTAAAAGGGAAAGTACTAGTGGGCCTGATGGGTTTACAAGCTGCTTTTATCAAACATGTTGGAGCATAGTGGGTGTAGATGTGTGCAATCTGGTGTGTAGTTTTTTTAGGGGACAGACATTACCAAAATCTATTACACATACTAATATGGTGTTATTACCTAGGAAGGATCTTATAGAAAGTTACTCAGACTTAATATCAATAAGTCTTAGTAACTTCATCAATAAGATTCTGTCAAGGGTTATTCATGATAGGATGGGGCATGTATTGCCATTAGTGATATCCTCCAACCAATTAGGTTATGCGAAAGGGAGAAGTATCATAGAAAATGTGCTACTTACCAAGAAAATAGTCACCGATATAAGGAAAAGGGGTAGGCCAGCAAATGTGACTATCAAATTAGACATGACTAAGGCTTATGAAAGACTCTCTTGGCACTTTCTATAAAGGTCTTAAAAAAGCTGGGGTTTGTAGACAAGTTTATTGACATGATTTGGAGGCTTATTGCTAATAATTGGTATTCTATCCTGTTCAATGGGCAGATCAGAGGTTTCTTTCATTCAATAAGGGGAATAAAACAAGGAGATCCACTATCCCCATCCCTTTTTATCCTAACTGCAGAAGTACTATCAAGAGCTCTTAATGCTCTTTTTGAAAATCATAACTATACTGGATATGGGCCTAAGTGGAGCCAGAACTTGAATCTTCTAGCATATGTAGATGATACAATCATATTTACTTCAGTAGAGGAAGGATCTTTGAAGCAGATAATGCAAGTGCTGAAAGATTATGAAGGTATATCAGGGCGATTGATAAACAAGGAAAAGAGCTCAATCGATATGTTTCAAAAGGTGGATAGAAGGATAATTGAAAGAGTGGAGCAGATTACAAGTTTCTCATCAAGAATGTTTCCTTTCAAATATTTTGGGATGTCTTAGGCAACCCTGGTTCCATGGAGAGGAAAGTTACTCTCATGTAGGGGCAAAGTAGTTCTTATTGAGAGTATATTAAAATATCCCAATTTATTTGTTATCTGCTGTGGTACCAACAAAATACATAATAAATGAAGAACATAAGATTTTTGCAAGAGTTTTTTGGAGTAATAAGGAGGAGGGTAGGAGCAGACACTAGGTATCTTTGTGTTACATCCCGTAAGTTCTTATCGTTTAACCGAAGCGTGCGTACGTATGTTGAGAGTTTTGGAGTATGACACATGTGGAAAAGGGCCCGGGAGATGAGTGTACGAGAACGGTATCGAACGAGCAGGAGGCCGGAGAAGAGGCAGGGCGTAAGGAGCGCCGCGTCGCGCCCCTGCCCCGGTGCCTTGAGTGGCGCGTTGCGCCCGTATCTTGGCGCTGTGGTCGGCGCGCCGAGCCTCCCCCTGCCACTGCCTCAAAATTATATATATACCCCCTTCATGTTTTAATAACTCATTTCAATATTTCCGCAAATCAGAGAAGCAAGGTTGAGTGACATTTTCAATCGATTTTCGCCGAATTACGCCGTTAAACTCTGTTCAAACATAAATTCGTCTTTGATAACGAGTTCCAGGCCTACGAGGAATGTTCCTACGAAGTTATTTCTTGAAATCTCGCCCAGATTGTCGGAGCCCCACCGAGTAAAAGTTGTAGAAATTACTTCTGATTTAGTCCTAAGCGATTGTAAGTGATGGGTAAGCACCTCTACCTTCTAGACTCTCGAGAATTTTTGAGTTTTTGGTCGAATTAAATGAAGTTGAATTGTAGTAAATGTTCTTTGAAAGATATCGTTATCAGGTGTTTCTATTATTGAAAATAGCCTTTTTCATCCAGCATAAGAATTGCAATTTGGTGGAATTACCAGCTACAGGTTGGAATTGTTTTGGTTGAACAAAAATTGGAATTCTAGGTATGTTAAGGCTTATTTCTTCAGCAAGTTATTCTTGTCGTATAGTGATACGACTTGTGCCCTCGAAAGTAGATAATGATCTTATATGTTGTGATTAGTTGCTGCTAGTAGATAATAATTATGTATGTTGTGGTTAGATGCTATAAGACGTATTGAGATTATACCATAGTATCCCTCGTCGGGAAAGGGTATGTTAAGTGTGACTAACGCTGGATGCGCCATAGAGAGTTACCCGTTCACCTGTTTACCATTTAGAGGTATTCTGATGTTGTGCTGTCATGCCAAGGTCTTAGAAGGTTATTCTTAGTTGTTGGGCCTGACTTGGTAAGTTGGACAACATAGGCGTAGCCCGGCGATATAGCTTTCAGTTTGATGTCTATATTGTCAGTAAAGCTCGTCGAAAGGTCGTTGGCGTACCTTGACACCTCCAGGGCCGGAATATGGATAGGATGGTTGTCTCGTCAAGTTGATGGAACCAGGGTTGCCTAATGAACTGAGCGACAACTTTCTGTATTATTGGCTACTGTCAATGACCGTTAGTTCCAACCGACTCAATGCTTGTCCTACAGGTCGCTCAGGAAACCATTCCAGTTGTTACAAGTTCGACGGACTAGTTGATTCCCTAAGGAGAGAACCTTATTAGTAGTCAGATGTGGGGCCAACGCCCCAGGCGACTCTTATAGATGCTCATGTAAATGTTGTCGTATAGGGCTAGGTCCAGATATACCTGTCTACGAGGCGCTATGAACCGTCTAGAGGAACCATTCGAAATCTGGACAGATTAAGTTAGTGGAGAAAATCTTCAAATTAAAAATGGTGACATTGACTTGGTCAACTGTCATTAACTAATAAGTAGATATAATTAAAGTGATTAAAAACTTTTAGGTGTAAATTAGAATTTTGATAACTTTAAAAAAATTTCCTCCTAAATTTTCAATTTCAAACTTTAAATTTCTCTTCTCTCTCCAGATTTCTCTCCTCCTCCTCCTCCTCCTCCTCTTCTTCTTCTTCTTCTTCTTCTTCTTCTTCTTCTTCTTCTTCTTCTTCTTCTTCTTCTTCTTCTTCTTCTTCT
>JACEIK010000274.1:444508-465520 GCA_018107945.1 Datura stramonium
AGGAAATAATGCATTGGAGGACCCAATCTATGATTTGGTGAAGTGGAGGAATGATATCGGGAGCGAAACACCAAAGTTGGAATAAATTGGGAGAATTCCATAGGGCTTCCGCGATACCTCCGTGTCTCGGAGGCAGTGCTCTGTGATACACTCCGTGTCACAGAGGCAGTGCTCCGCGATACACTCCGTGTGACGGAGGCAGTGCTCCGCGATACACTCCGTGTCACGGAAGCAGTACTCCGCGATACACTCCGTGTCATGGAGGCAATGCTCCGCGATACACTTCGTGACACGGAGCCATTCCACAACAGGCATAATTTTTCACAATTCTCAATTACTATAAATAGGTCCCTTAGCTCCTAAAAACGGAAGATGCGATTTATTTCTGAAAAACTGCCAAGGAGTGAGGGAGAAGTGGGAGAACTCACCTAGAGTTCATAAATTTCATCTTCTCTTCTACAAATTCTTGTAAGTATGTTACTTTAAATATAGTTTCTTGTAATTATACGAACATGAGTGGCTAGAATCCTCCCTCTAGGGTTGAAGCCACAAGGTATGATTGTGATTTTGCGATTTTGTTTTGGTTTTAAGTTATTCATTGTTGTTTTGTCTTTCTTTCTTAATTATTGGTTGTTTTTATGATTGATCACCATTAAAACACACACGTTAAACTTAGGCAAATGCTTGAGAAAGAAAACCTAGGGAAGAACATAAGAATGTATGAAGCAAGTTCTTGTCTTTTGATAAGATTTTTAGTTAGGATAGAAATAGACCTAATACCTTGCTTGGTTGATAAAATGGGAAGAGAGAAAGACACTGGCTTAGATTTGTCACTCCATCACTCGAAGAAGTAGTTGTGAAGCTAAGTTTGGTTAAATGGATGGAGGTACGAAAGTACCCTCCTCAATGGCGTAACCCCATAAACCACATCTACGTAATTATTTTCCCACGAACTAGAAGTAGCATCCTCGCTCACAATGTAGTAGTGTGGCTAGTTTGTCATGTTTAGAGGTTCGGAAGACCATGAACATGCAATTCTAATTATGTGGGATGACAATTGATAGTTTCATACTTAACCCATTGAAAAACATAGTATCACATGATTATCCGGCTTTAACTCTACGTTGCTCCTTGAATTAATTCAGAGTATTTCGTTGACCACATTTAGACTTAATTAAATCTACCAAAAACTTCTATAATCAACACTTGCGGTATTTAATATCACACTTGAACTTGATAGTTAGCTGAATTGGTCCAGTCCCTGTGGGTTTGACATCTGGCTCTTAAAAAGGGCCACTATATTACTTGCACGACCCGTACACTTACGGGCCGATCAAATACCCTGTTCATCAGATCCATGAAAGCTGCAGGAGCATTCATTAGTCCAAACGACATAACTACAAACTCATAATGACCATACCGATTTTGGAAGGCTGTCTTCGGGATACCACTATCCCTAACTTTTAGATGGTGATAGCCGAATCTGAGGTCTATCTTTGAGAAGATCTTAGCGCCCTGAAGTTTGTCAAATAAGTCATCAATTTTATAGAGGGAATACTTGTTCTTGATTGTAATCTTGTTCAACTGCTGATAGTCAATACACATACAAAGTGACCCACCCTTCTTTCGAACAAAGAGAACTGGTGCAGACTTTTTAAGCCCGATAAAGCCCTTATCCAGGAGAACTTTCAACTGTTCTTTCAACTCCTTTAGCTCAGCTGGAGCCATTCAATATGGAGGAATAGATATAGGCTGTGTATCAAGAAGAAGATCAATATTAAATATAATCTCTTGCTCAAGAGGAACTCCTGGTAAATCATCAGAGAACACCTATGGATACTCACATACTACAGGGAAAGAACTGAAAAGTCGGGATCTCGAATGTAGCATTCTTAACCCAAACTAAATGGTATACGCAACCCTTAGAAATCATATTTCTGGCCTTACGGTAGGAAATAAAGCGACCTATAGGCACATCTGAACTACCCTTCCATTCTAGGACTGGCTCACTCTGAAATGAAACTCTACCATTCGAGTTGTATAATTCACTAAGGCATAACATGCATAAAACCAATCAAGCCAAAGAAACATCGAAATCATTCATGTCTAAATCTACTAAATCGACTGAAGTTATTTCTGAAGGACTGTGATAGGGAAATTTCTGTATATCCGTCTAGCTATAACTGAGTCACCGACTGGAGTAGACACTGAGAAGGGTTCTGATAAGATTTCAGGACTGACTCCAAAGCTAATAGCAATATAAGGCATCACAAAAGATAGGGTAGCCCCAGGATCTGAAATGCATATATAGCAAGATGAAATACTCATAACATACTAGTGACCACATTTGGAGAGACTTCCTGCTCCTAACGAGATGAGAGGGCATAAAACTTGTTCAGACGCTGACCACCACCTGCACTAGTGGATGCACCCTGCTCAGCTGAGTGTGCTGGGGGAGCTGCTGAACTGGTGACTGCGTCCTGGCCTCTAATATTGCCCTGTCCTGCTTAAAGGCAGTGTCTAACCAGATGTGCAGGCTTGCCACACCTGAAATATGCATCTGACCCCATTAGGCACTCCCCAGGGTTCTTCCTGCCACACTTGTCACAAACTGGCACATTGAGCTCCCCTGTCCTCTAGAGCCTAATGTCTTTCCCCTCTAATCATGCCTAGATCTGGATGGCACTCTAGCTGATGATGGTGTTGGGGCTGATGATCTATGGTGGGATTGCTGACGATGTCCGCCACTAGACCTCTACTACAAAATCCAAAACTGCCTGTCTTGGCCCTTTTGTCCTCTCTCTCCCTTTCCTTCATCTAATATGCCTATATCTGCTGGGATAAAATGACTAATCTAGAAAGTTCTAGATCACTGTTCCGCATTGTGGTCCTATATTTCTTTACTAGTAAATCTGACACTCTGTACACAAATCTATTCATATGAGCTCTTTGATCTGCGATCATCTACATTGCATACATGGATAACCGGGTGAACTCCAAAACGTACTCTTGCATGGTTATATTGTTCTGCCTCAAGTTGATGAACTCCGCTGCCTTTGCTTCCCTCAACTCCCTAGGGAAGAATTTGTCTAAGAAGGTAGTCATGAACTCATCCTATCTCACGGGAACTGCACCCATTGCTCTACCGTCTCTCCACTGACAGTACCAAATATAAGCAACCCCCTTCAGCTGGTAGGAGGCTAAGTCTGTGCTCTTTTCTCCCATAACCCCCATGATCTAGGTGATCTTTTATATCTCCTCAAGAAACTCATGTAGGTCCTCATCCACTCTTGACCCAAGGAACTAAGGTGGATTCATCCTGAGAAACTCCCAAACTAGAGCCCATGGAGCTTTCCCATTCTAAGGGACATGGGCCACCGCCTGCTGGTCCTATGTGGTGAAATCTTAGGCCAACATATAAAATGCCACTCAAAACTAAGCATGAGAGAGCTACTCGAGAAAGGGACCTGCTGGTGCTGGCGGGGCTTGCTGGTGCCCATCTCCATTGCCATCTTCGTGGCCATTTACATTTTTGTGCCTTCTACCATTTACTCGGCATGAAGGCATGATTCTGCAAACTTGTATAGAACGAGTTAGAAGGATAGATAGATACTTCATCGTAGGACATAGATAATGAAAGAAGGGAAATTTCCTAAAACGTCTTGTAACTTCTCCCCCATAAGTGTGGCGCGCTTCACACCCATGGAAAAGACTCTACTCAATGCAGCTTTCAAACACCTTAATACATTCTGAACCTTTGCTCTGATACCAAGTTTGTCACAACTCGAACATTGGTCCGGATCGCTACACGAAATCTAGAACCACAAATGGCTCCAAATCGACCCATGGCATAAACATAGTGGCTAAAGAGCATACATTAAATGGAAATTGATAAACTAAACATAAATAAGCGGAAGTATTCATACATAATGAATCATAAACAGAGTCAACACCGACAAATGAAAATTCTATATATCGTCTAAGAAGCCTCTAACATAACTGAAGAGATGATGGGAAAACATCCCCATCTAGCTCACTAAAACTCTGAAAACTAAAAGTAGCACAATTAAACAATCTGAAGGTCCTCGAAGGATGAGGACTCACCAATAAGAGAACTGGACTAAGCTCTGGAGACTAGCTAATGGCGGGACTGAGTCTAAACATCTGAACCTGTATCATGAAACGATGCAACATAGAGTATGCAGTCAGTACTTGGAATGTATTGAGTATGTAAGGTAAGTAAAACCAGTTGAGTAAGTATAATTGAAATCATTCATATAACATAAATCATAAGATCACGAGAGTAGGGATGCATGCTGATATCTGAAAACATGTATAGTCGTAAGCTGAATCTCATATCTGAATTGAATAACCCAAAGCTGAAAATAGAATCATATGACTTTTCATAACTAAAATCATAAGTAAAATATTATAAACTGATCATTGGGTCAAACTTGCTAAAAACATAATATCATATGTCATAAACATGCATAATTGAAATCATGAGGAACAATGAGAGACTCATCTTAACCGACAACCACCATCTATGAGCGCATGATGATCCCACATCTTTGCCACATGGAGGAGGGCCATCCTAAGCCTTTCCAAGGAAAAGGATAAGTAAGGTGTGATATCACGGTGTGCCCTTGGGCAGGCTCTCTTGAGAGGCCCCAAAATACCTACGTTGGCGTGTAAGTTTATGAGATCGGGGAACCTTGGAACCCCTAGCCTACTCGGTGCTAGACACTACTCCCAAAATATGTATAATGCTCATATAATCATTTTATTAAACATAAATTAAATCTATACACTTGAGGAGTCTTGAATCCAAAACATAAATCCATCATTTGATCTTGTTAGCCTTACTATGATTTGTAACACCATCCTACAAATCATACCATCACCTGTATAATCAATCACTGGATAACTCCAAAGACTCGCTATGACTCCTGATCACGGATTGTACGCGCATATTATGAATCATAATGGGGACTCATGGTCTGGGGAGAAAAATCTCTAACCTAATCCATGGGTCTTTTTACGACACATACTACCAATCTATGACTTGTAGGTTGAGTCATACTGAGGAAAATTTTCCAATTTTTCATACTGATCACATTTTAAAATTTGGTGTCTAGTCTTATGAACTTTTAGGGTATTACACAGGCCCAGTCTCAGCCTACAGCAGGTCGTGGTAAGGGTAAAAGAGGAGAAGCTTCTGATCTAGGGGCAGTACAGAATCATTTTTATGCTCTAGGTGGTTGCCAGGACTAGAAGTCATCACCTCATGTTGTTACAGGTACTTTGATTATTTTCTCCCATGCTATTTATGCTTTAATTGATCCAAGATATACCTTTTTGTATGTTATTCCTCTGATAGCGAGTCAGTTTGAGACAGATCCTGAATTATTAGCTAAGCCATTTGTTGTATCTACGCTATTGGAGAATCTATGTTAACTTTAGAGAGTGTACCGTGGTTGTATGGTTCAAGTATGTGATAGATCTACTTTAGTTGATCTAGTTGAGCTGGGAATGGTTGATTTTGTGGTTATCATGGTCATGGATTGGTTAGCAGCGTGTTACGCTAATGTTGATTGCCGAGCAAAGATTGTCAGGTTCCAATTTCTGGACAAGCCAGTCCTAGAATGGAGGGCAACTTCGCTACACCTAAAGGTAAGTTTATTTCATATCTTAAGGCCCAAAAGATGGTGTCTAAAGGTCTCACTTCTCACTTAGTCAAAGTCATAGACTTGACTAGAGAGTTGTTGACTTTCCACTTTGTCCTAGTGGTAAATGAGTTTCCAGAAGTCTTCCTAGAGGACTTACCTGGAGTTCCTCCTAAAAGGGAGATAGACTTTTCCACTGATCTACTTACAGGTACTCAGCCATATCGATCCCTTCTTGCAGAATGACTCCAATAGAGCTAAAGGAGCTGCTCAAAGATCTGTTCCAGAAGGGATTCATTCGACCTAGTGTATCTCCTTGGGGTGCACCAGTACTTTTTGTGCAAAAGAAAGATGGGTCGTTAAGGATGTATACTGACTATAAGTAGCTGAATAAAATGATGATTAAGAATAAGTATCCACTTCCTAGGATTGATGACCTATTTGATCAGTTACAGGGTTCCATATGCTTCTCAAAGATTGATTTGAGATTTAGATACCATCAGTTACGGGTTAGGGAAGTTGATATCCCTAAGACTGCCTTTAGAACCAGAGACAACCATTATGAGTTTTTAGTAATGTCATTTGGGCTTACTAATGCCCCAACAACTTTTTATGGATTTGATAAATAAGGTGTTTAGGCCCTTCCTTGATGTATTTGTGATTGTCTTTTATATGACATCTTGATTTATTCACAATCAGAGGTTAAGCATGCAGATCACCTGAGAGTTGTGTTACAAACTCTCTAGGAGCACAAGATGTATGCTAATTCTAAATGTGAATTTTGGCTAATATCTATAGCTTTCCTTGTTCATGTAATTATAGCTGAAGGTATAGCGTGGATAGTCAAAAAATAGAGGCGGTAAAAAGTTGACCCAGACCCTTGAATCTTACAAAGGTTCACAGTTTTCTAGGTTTGGAAGGTTACTATCGCAGATTTGTAGAAGGTTTTTCTACTATATCCATGTCGTTGACAAAGTTGACCCATAAAGTAGATAAATTCCAGTGGTTAGAGGCCTGCGAGCCCAGTTTTCTAGAGTTGAAAGATAGGTTGACTTCAACACCAGTCTTGACTCTTTCAGAAGGTACAGAGGGTTATATGGTTTACTGTAATGCTTCCAGGATTGGCTTAGGATATGTCTTGGTGCAACATGACAAAGTCATTAACTATTCTTTGAGGCAGCTGAGAAAGCACGAGCAGAATTTCCCACCCCATGATCTAGAGTTAGCAGCAGAAGCACGAGTAGAATTACCCTATCCATGATCTAGAGTTAGCAGTGGTGGTGTTCATGTTGAAGATCTGGCATACTACTTGTATAGGGTACATGTTGATATTCTTATGGATTATAAGAGCCTTCAGTACCTATTCCAGCAGAAGGAATTAAATTTACACCAAATAAGGTGGTTAGAATTGCTGAAAGACTATGATGTTAACATTCTATACCATCCTGGCAAAGCTAATGTTGTGGATGATGCATTAAGCCACAAGTCTAGGCACAACTTGAGGGATATAGTAGCTGACAGAGTTGAAATGGTGAAGACCATACAACAATTATCTAATCGACATATTTGATTACTAGATACTAAAGATGGAGGTGTAGTAGTTCAGAACACTTCAGAGTCCTTCCTAGTGTCAGAAGTCATGCAGCGATATTATGAGGATCCAGAATTGGTAGTACTAAGAGATAGTATTCAACAACAGAAGAAAGCCTTGTTTGAGATGCACTAGACTCATTTATGTATGCTGAATGTGGGCCAGTTATGAGAGAAAATCATGTGTGAACCTCATTACTCTCAGTATTCAGTACATCCAGGTTCCACGAAGATGTATTGCGATTTGAGAAAGCTATACTGGTGGAATGGCATGAAAAAGGACATTACAGGTTTTGTAGTCTAGTGTCCTAATTGTCAACAGGTGAAGGTTGAACACTAGACACCTAGAGGCTTAACTCAAAATATGGAGATTCCAACCTGGAAATGGGAAGTGATTAATATGGATTTTATTATTGGGTTGCCGTTGACGAGAAGGAAGTGTGACTCCATTTGGGTAGACAGATTAACTAAATTAGCTCACTTTCTGCCAGTCAGGAAAAATTATGCCGCAGAGGATTATGCCAGGTTGTATATCCCTGACATAGTTCGCCTACATGGTGTTTCTTTGTCTATTATTCCAGATAGAGGTGCTCATTTTACGGCAAACTTCTAGATGTCCTTCCAAAAATTCCTAGGAACTTACGTGAATCTCAACACTGCATTTCATCCCTAGACATATGGACAAGATGAACGCACTATTCAGATGCTCGAGGACATGTTGCATTCTTGTGTGTTAGATCTTGGCGGAAGTTGGGATGAACATATTCCCTTGATAGAATTTGCCTATAATAATAGTTATCAGGCAAGCATTCAGATGGCCCCATATGAAGCTTTGTATGGGCAAAAGTGTAGATCACCAATAGGGTAGTTTGAACTCAGTGAAGCTAAGTTATTGGGGCCATACTTGGTGCAGTAGGCTATGGAAAAAGTAAATCTTATTAGAGATCGACTTCAGATAGCTCAGAGCCGACAAAAATCTTATGCTGACATACGTCGTCGAGTGTTATAGTTTTATGTTAATGATTGGGTCTTCCTGAAAGTGTCTCCTATGAAAGGCGTCATGCAATTTGGCCGAAAGAGAAAGCTGAGCCCTAGATATGATGGGCCTTAAGTAATCCGCAGGATAGGTAAAGTAGCCTATGAGCTGGAATTACTGCCAGAGTTGGCAGTAGTCCATCTAGTATTTCATGTGTCAATGATGCGAAAGTGTATTGGAGACCCGACCCATATTATATTTATTGATGATGTTTAGATTTCTGAGGAAATGACCTATACAGAGTTACCAGTTTCCATCCTCGATCGGCAAGTCAGAAAACTTCGGACCAATGAAGTTGCCTCGGTTAAAGTATTATGGCGAAGTAATAACATTGAGGGAGTAACTTGGGAGTATGAGGAGGAAATTAAGAATAAATATCCTCACCTATTCACGATGTCGACATGATATTAAGGTATGTGTTTGATACATAAGTTACTAAGTATGTATTTTAAAGTATGTTAAACAAAATTAATTTCCATTCAGGGGTGAAAGTTCCTAAGAGTGGAAGAATGTTACACCCTGGATAATTTTGGGTGATTATTTGATGTTTGTATAATTTTGGGTGATTATTTGATGTTTGTATTGTATGATAAGGGAAGTACTGGTTTATATTGGTTGTAGATGACGAGGGAAACCTATACGAAGGGAAAAGCGAAGAATATGTGAAGTTTATAAATAAGGGTCAACTTTAAATGACCATATATCCCAATATATAACGAGTTAGAAGTCCCAGGCCCTATCAAATTAAAGGTATTTGTGTCTAATTTTTATAACATCAAACCGCTCATTAATCGGAGTTTGGAGTAAGAAGTTATGGGTATTTTACAAAGCACCTCGAGTGGTGATGAGAGCATGGCGCCCTAGCACCTCCACCGCCCTAATTACTTAAAAATCAGATTTTTGTTTGTGAAAGGAATTTCCATCATAAGACACGACCTGCTTGCTAGAACTTATTTCTCTATTTTTTCCAGTAGTTAGAACAAGGAAAATTAAAGAGGATACCTCAAGCACAACTCAACCAAATACAAGACAAGTTAAGAAAGTTGGTTTCCAAGTGCGCTAGGTGTTTTGGAGCTCGTTTTTGGAAGTTGTTTTGGGTGAAGTTGATGAGTTTTAGGAGCTGGTTTTACTGTATATATGTCCACCTTAAAATAGGGATTAAATATAAGAAGAAAGGTAAGGATTTCTCCCTCTTTAAACCCCTCAAATTGCAAAGCGAAAAGCTGGAAATTGACAGCTAAGTGAGCTGCCGATGGACTATTTTTGAGCTGAGTTTTTACTCGTTTTTATTAGAATCTTTGGAATTTTATATGTCTGTAAATATACTCTACTTTTAGGGGAATAATTATAGAAGAAGTGAGGTAAAGTTCCCTCTTTTTTTATCCCTCAAAAGCTAGTGAAAACTAGTACCAAAAATGACTATAGTTGTTGATGTTGCCATGTGGTGTTGTTGTTGAATATTGTACTATAGATTATAATTGGTAGTTTACTATAAATTCAAGATATTGTGAAGGTTAACGGCTGGTCACTGAAGTAGGAAAAGTTCGTAGGAAAGAAAGGTATGTAAGGCGCCCCATCCGTCGTTCTTTCAAGCATGTTTTGTACGTTGTGAGTTGAATGAGACAACAACATTTTTACATGTCTTGAGGCAGTATTTTAATCTACATATAAGCTTTAAAGTTTCATGTTTTATTGAAATTAAATGTTGAGATTATTTTTATCCCAAGTGAGGCATTTAAAGTGTGATATCATGTCGATTGTTGTCATAGTAGTACATCGAGTTGGAAATCCCTCTGTGTGGACATTGTTAGATGGTCCTTTAAATTATGTTCTATATTTTATTTT
The DNA here is from genome assembly GCA_018107945.1 of Datura stramonium. NCBI lineage: Eukaryota > Viridiplantae > Streptophyta > Magnoliopsida > Solanales > Solanaceae > Datura > Datura stramonium. The sequence goes on from JACEIK010000274.1 coordinate 454,646, forward strand.
GATCATGTATGAGGTTTTATTCACCTTATGAAAATAGAAATTGAAGCTAAGACGGCGATGTAGGAATAACATCACTAAGAACGAATGTCAAGATTAGTAATGATAAATGCGGGAACCAAACCAACGATTCCTTGATATGGTTATCTACCATCATGTATATATGTTTTACAGTTATTAAGTCTTAAAATTAATTCCATAACCCCTATTCCTTAAAGCTATTGGTAATTTATCGAGTTACTCTGTGCTAAAATAGAGAACGTTGACGCTAACTATCCACGATTAAGTCTAAGTACTTCCAATTGAGTTCAAGTTGAGTATAAGCTTTCTAAATTGAATCTAACTATTCATATGGAGCTCAAGTATTCCAATGTTGGGTCTAAGTATCCATTGTTGGTTCTAAGAACCCGTAAGCAAGGTCCAGTGTCATGTTCCTCGAGTCTCATGTTCATGTTAAACTTTCAAGTGAATTTATGTCTTATCTCCCATTCTATCAGTTGCTAGGGGTATGATGTTCACTTGGTCCTTCAAGTTCGACCCATTCTATGAGTAAGATATATATTGCATGATTCAACTGCTAGTCTCAACATCAGTTTGTTCGTTGGAATGATTTGCATTGACTACCGCACGCCCTCTCTAGTCCTAGTATCAAATGGCCAATTGTGCGATGCCGAGGGAGAAATGTCACACGCCCTCTCTTGTCTAAGTATCATATGGAAGAATGTGCGAGAAAATATGTATGAAAATCCTGGGATCCAAGTATCAGGTCGGCCGTAAAGTCCTGGTCCAAGTATCAGGTAGCCACCGAGTCGATTCTCATAAAATCCAATCCAAGTATCGGAAGTGTTGGCATATGATTCATTTATGTTATGCTCATGCACAGAGTCTGCATATATGGTAGTCAGTCACAGAGTTATATAGTATGTCTCTCTACCCTATCTTTTGAGTTATGTTCAGCTATTATTTTCCATTGTTTATGTTGGCAAGTTTCTGAGTGTCAGGTTGTTGCTATTCCCTTTTTTGGTTTAGTTTATCTTTGGTATTGCTTTATTTACAGCTTTCGGTCTTACATACCAATGTATTTCTTTGTACTGACATCCCTTCTCTTGGGGACCCCTGCAATCATACTACAAGTGCAGACAGGAGCTCAGGTTGACCTTCATAGTAGGAGCCCAAATCCAACAAAGAGTTTGTATGCTCCTCTCTTTCAGGAACCTTATGTTTGGTTGTTCATTCTAAGTTTTGTGTATATCCGGTGAATTTAGTATTTCTTAACTTTTAGAGGCTTTTGTGGTCTAGTTGTACAGTTGTTCAGTTTGTGGCCTAGCTAGCTTTCCACAGTTCTTTTCAGTTTTCATTGTGGCCTTGCCGGCATACTATCTTTGTTATGTTTATTGAGACCTGGTTGGTCTATTTCTATGTTATAGTTGACTATGACATGTGGTCTTTTTTGCCTAAAGGTTATAGTCCAGACGCTATATAATCGGTTTCTCGATCATTTCGAAGTGGAGTACCAATCGTGCCCTACCCCAGTTTTGGGGTGTGACATTTTTCCTTTGTTTCCTACTCAAAACATCTAAAAATATTTGTTAGCTCGTAAGACACACGAAAACATGAATTTATGCATTTCGTAAGGATTATGACCTCAAAACAAGGAAAAATATGGGTCAAAACATGGCAAATGGGAATAAGAATATGCCTGACATCACTACCCCACACTTAAACCATTGTTCATCCTCAAACAATCCTCAACTCCATGCACAAACTCATATTTTCTCACCATATGTCACCTCTATCAATTCATAATCAAACAACAAGAATAGAGAATATGATTAAGTGTTTTATCAACTTATAGCAATTCACATCAAGCACATGCAGAGTTTTCACATTCAAGACTACATAACTTCTATAACTGACTCATTTTTTCAAAACAAGGCCAACATGATTAAGTACGAAATATGCTACATACAATACACCGACTTAGACATATTATTCCCACTTTGATTGATATTCCTCTCTCAAATTATCAAAGCAAATCATAGAACATAATAAGCAAGGCACACTATGTCACGACCCGAACATAGGTCTGGACCGAGACATGGAACCTAGAATCACAAATGGCTCCAAGTCGATCCATGGCATGAACATAGTTGTTAAAGAGAATAAATTAACGGAAGCTGATAAACTACACATGAATAAGCAGAAGTCTACACACATAATAATCATAAATCGAGTCAACACTAACAAGTTGAGATTCTACATATTATCTTAAAAGGCTCTAACATAATTGAAGAGCTGATGGGACAACATCCCCAACTAGATTGATAAAAGTTTTTAACTAAAATAACAAAACAACGAACTAAATTGAATGTCCTCGGAAGATGAGGACTCACCAACACTGACAAAATTGGACTGATACGGAAGTAGGACTAATGACGCAGCTGAGTTTGATCGCTCAGACCTGTAACATAAAATGATATAGCATAGAGTATGCGGTCAGTACTTTGAATGTACAAAGTATGCAAGATAAGTAAAAATGGACTAATAAAAATACATAAGAGTTCATAAGAATAGGACAATTCAAAAAATGAAGGCATAATTATAACATAAACATGAGGGCTAAAGGTTTTCAAAACTAGTCATAAACTAGTCATAATCATAATCATAAGAGGAACCTTGTAAGCAATAACTTGATCCAAAGTATTATAAACATGACAATGCATAAATCATAATAGAACAATGGGAGGACGTGTCTTAACTGACACCATTATGATAGAGCTTACATGATGCCCCAGCTATCTCACTCAAATGGGTAGAGCCGTTCCAAGCTTGCCAAGAAAGGAATATAAATGGCGTGATACCGCTAATAGGGACCTGTCACACCCCGAGTCTACACCCTGGACGAGACATGGTACTTGGAGTCACAAGTAACCCCAAGTCAACCCATGGTCTATCATAACACTAGTAATATGAGTATAAACATAGCAGAAGCTTTAAACTAATAATATAAAACCTTTAAGAAGAAGAACTAAGTCGTAAAGTTTTATACAACTGAAAAAAACTAAAAATCTGATTCTCTGACTAAGTTTGAGAGCAATCTATCTGATGAGTTGCTGGGACAAGCCCCCAACTAACTCTAAGTCTAACTGGAAAAAAATTATAGTTTAGAAGAAATAAGATTCTTCCTCAAAAAATGAGGACTCACCACTGGTATAGCTGATATCACCTGCAGAAAATCTACTAACGGCGTTGAGTTTGAGAACCCGCGATTGTATCATGAAACAATACAACATAAAAGTTATGCGTCACTACTTTGAATGTACTGAGAAAGTGGGAGAAACATATAACATAAAGAACAAATAACTGAATTGTAATGACATGTAATGACCAACTAAAATACTGAAACTGTATAAACTGAAATATAACAGGAATGGTTAAATGACCCAGTCTAATAGTCATAGACATGCCCTAAATCTGAGATACTAATTTGATCTAATTGTACGAACCTGATCTGGACTGAGAAAAATGAAATATTATAAGTTGAGCTAAACTGAGATTTTACTGACTAGTGGGAGAGTCTATAACTGACATGTAACCACGTGAGCTAAACGTGGAGGCCGATGTACACACCCCATCTATAGGATCCAATATACCTTTCCAGGGTATAAAGGAATGGACTGTGAGATAACTGTCTGGAGCCCTGAGGCTAATAAAATAACCTACGATGGCAATGTAGTTCTAGGAACCTAGGTGTGTTGGAACCCCGACCCTCTCAGTGCTAAGTCCTGCACCCACTGGATAGTCCTAACATGACTACTACTGCCAAATTGATATCTTGAAGCTGGGGCCCAAGACTAATTCAGGGATAATTGTTTGGAAGTATCTTGAGTCTTATCAGACTGAATCTAAAAACTAGTATATCTCAAGTGTCATGACCGCCTACTAATAAACTGAATTCTAAATCTGATTCTGATAACTGGGAGGTAATATGGACACCTCAGGAAATTCTGTAGTCAAACTGATCAACTGACATTTCTTGACTAACACTGAGTAGGCTAGTAATCTAACTTAAACTGGACTAGCATGAATTGACTATGATAATCAACTGATATTAACAACATGGGAAATACCAACGCTGATAACTAACCTTTCTGTAAAACTATAAGTGTTTTGAGTATTAACTGAGACTTTGAGGCTGAATAAACCAAGATATTAACTTCTACTCAAGGATCTATATTAATAAGTCATAACTCGAACAAAATCTAACATATCAACGTAACATTTCTGCTTGATTTCAAATCATGCAAGTCCTACCCTAATTTATGATAAGGAGCAAGTCTAGGGAACTCTCACCTAACCAGAGACTTGAGAGTGTAGGGAAAATCATAGACATGCTTTTCTTACTAAATTCATTGAATCGGGAGCCAAGAGCGTAATATAAATTATGGGTCCTATATTCTAGCAAACTCATAAATTCAACTCCTACTTTAAACATATATACTGAAATCATGCTAAAATCATGTAGATACTTCATAAGAGCCATAACTTGAAAATAGTGCTAATTCATGATAAAATTCAAGAAATCATGCTACTATAATTTCATATACCTAAATCATGAATTTGGGAGTAATTTCGTAACATATATTGTTGCTTATCATGAGGGTCTTGAAATTCATGGAAGATATGTGAGAGATAATGCATAGATTGAGATCTTAAGACATACTTTTCAAAAAAAATTAAGTAACTAGGGTTTGAAGATAAAATCGGGACACAAGGATGAAAGGAGATCCTTGTAGAAGTTCCACACACCAGGCTTGACAAAGTCTTCCACTAGCATTCGAATCTTTAATCCTTGAAGGAAACCCTAGGTGATATTGAGCCTTGAGAGTGAAGAGGAAGAAGGATTTTGGGAGTGTTTTTGGATGGAATAAGGGATTAGGCTAGGTATTCCCCTTAAATTCGTCCCTCCTGGTACCCAAAGCGACATCACATAGACTTTAGAAGCTTAGGATTTCACGAAAACACCCTTGAAAATTGCAGAAAAAAAGGACCCTACCAGTCCTTATGAGGGACATCACAACTCGTGAAGTACTGGATGAGTCGTGAGTCCAATCCGTGAAGTCTACTGGAATTTTCACCAAATTTTGCCACTTAACGAGTCGTGAGGTGACCTAATGGGTTAATTAACCAGTCGTGAATTCCCCTATGAAAATGAAGTTTTCCAGAAAATTTTGGCCACATAACGGGTCACTTACCGAGTTGATAGGTGGCTTAACGAGTCACCTAACGAATCGTTTTGTGATGCTGATGCAGTTTCACCAAAATGGCCATAACTTCTTACTCCGAACTCCGATTGACGCAAGGTCGGATGCGTTGGAAAAAGACTCAAAGATATTCAATTTTATATGTTGAATTATCCAAAAAAACTTTGTAAAATGGGATCTATACTCGTTAGAAGTTGACCCTTGCTAGTACTTATACGAAAACTCAATCGGTAAGAAGGCTCTTAACTCAACTTTGTACTAGAAGTTTCTTCTGACCTTAATTTGAATCCATTGCACTTATAACACTTGGGGATTGATATTAACACCTATTATACATATAATTCATTGGGATCGGACCTATCCATACATCTATAATGGTTCCAAACTTAGCCCAAAAGTCTGGGGCATTGAAATATCTCAACTCACTAGTTTTGGGTCTAGTCTTAGAGACTTTTGGGGTGTTACAATATCTCCCATTTGGGAAAATTCATGCTCAAATGTGTGTAACATAATAAAAAGCTAGTGAAAGGAACTTCCATCCTAATTACCAAACATTCTAGATAGAGATTGACGATTGACTGAGCTGAAAGGCTAGAGAAAGAGCTGAACTCCCGAGAACTGAATACTAAGGACTGAATGCAAATGGGGTGTCTACCTCCTAGATGAACTACAACTCTGAAATAAATTTCTAAATTTTAAATGCATATTAATAAATGAGAGGAATGAAAATACATGAAACTAGATAGAGTACTAGGGAGGAACTATTCCCTCGGACCAAAATTGAGCTGGTACGGATTAAGTTATCGTTCTCAAACTTCTTTTTTGATACTGAAGTAACTATCATGATATCTGATCTAACTGAAAGTAAGGGACTCATAAGCATAAATCATTCATGATGTCCAAAACAGACTACATGCATGAGGTAGCCTGATCTGCTGAGCCATTAAGGCAACTTCTAAAGATGGAGTTCGAGCTGAGCATACTGGAGGGCATGAGTTAACACACCTAGCTATTTTATAACATGGAGTTGATACTTATGGAATCTTAGAGTAAGACTGGGATCGCTGTCTGAAGTGGTTATCTAAAAATTCTAGAAGTATCCACATAAGAATGGATAGAGCATAGCTTCAACCGAAACATGAGATAAATCATCTGATCCTGGAGAGATTGGCATCCTATAACTACTGGTACGGGGACTCCCCTACTAGAGAACTTAAGAATCGACTTCTCTCATAGGCTTATCATCTCTCCCTTAGCTTAAAATCATCATTCTCAAGCTCAACATCACTAACTCTTGAGTTTTCATTTGTCACAAAGTCTATCACTGTAGGCTTCATACTTATACCCATTTCATATCGACCACGGGATAACTCTCATACAGCCATTATAACTATATTTCATACCTTATATCATGGCTCCTAAGCCTAATAACATGCAAGGACCTACATGAGAAATTCATAACGTACCTGCTACTATATACGGAGTTGTCGGCCACCTGTACTGGATGTTGTGACCCGCTAAGATGGGCAAGCTGCTGGAGTTGCTGGGAAGGTGGATCGTGTTTTCCCATGTTCAGCTATAGGGAAATTCTTTATTCTATGACCCAACTGACAACATCCAAAACATCCTTCCTTACTAAACAAACATTTTTCGGGGTGGCTCCTTCGACATTTTTCGCAAATTGGGTGACTTGACAGGGCTGTAGAAGAGTTAGCCAGAGCTCTACCTTCACACCGTTTGGCTGCTAGGCACTCTCTGAGTATATGGCCTGACTTGCCACACCAAAAGAAACTGCTTGAGCCAGTCTTGCACTCTCCCAAATGTTTCTTCCCACAGTTCTTGCAGGCTGGGCATGTAATCTCTTTTACTCTGGGTTTTTTAGGATCCTTGGCTATCGATGGAGCTGGGGGTAATGACCTCCAATGAAATTGGAAATAGGGTCCACCACTCATTCTTTGTTGGGAAAACCCCGAGTCCCCTATCCTTTCTCTCTTACTCCCCTTTTCTTTTTCCCTGAACTTCCCATCTGCTATCATACCATGAAACTCAGGTGTGACATTTTTAACCTTGGTAGCTATTATCTCTCTAGTAGGATTTGCAGGTGTGACTGCTTGCTGGTTGACCTGAGTGGTCGCGACCCGTATTAACACTTTAAGGGCAGCCCCAAGCTCTGCATCCGTCACTTTTCCACTAAGGGGGCCTACTGGAGTTGGTGGGGTTGGTGGATTCCTATTACTATTTCCTCTTTGATAATCGGTTCTAGGAGGCATTGTGTGCAAATGCGTAACACATGAATTAGAAGAGAAACTTTAGAGTTTACACTCTATCTCACGATAAGAATAGTGAAATAAGGGAATTTTCCTAAAACTTCTTATAGCTTTTTCCTCATAAGTATGTCGCGCTTTACACCCATGAACAAGACTCTACTTGAAGCAGCTTTCAGACTCCTTAGGACACTAAACGTAGTGCTCTGATACCAAATTTGTCACACACTGAGTCTACACCCTGGAAGAGACATGGTACTTGGAGTCACAAGTAACCACAAGTCAACCCATGGTCTATCATAACACTGCTACTCTGAGTATAAACATAGCAGAAGCTTTAAAATAATAAGATAAAACCTTTAAGAAGAAGAACTATGTCGTAAAGTTTTATACAACTAAAAATAAACTAAAACTTTGATTCTCTGACTATGTCTGAAAGCCATCTATCTGATGAGTTGCTGGGACAAGCCCCCAGCTAACTCTAAGTCTAACTGGAAAAAAATATAGCTAATAAGAAAAAACACTCGTCCTCGAAAAATGAGGACTCACCACTGGTAAAGCTGATATCACCTGCAGAAAATCTACTTATGGCGCTGAGTCTGAGCACCTGCGGCTGTATTATGAAACGATATAGCATAAAAGGTATGGGTCAGTACTTTGAATGTACTGAGTAAGTAGGACAAATATAACATAAAGAACAAATAACTGAAGTATAATTACATGTAATGACCAACTAAAATACTGAAACTGTATAAACTAAAATATAAAAGGAATGGTTAAATGACCCAGTCTGATGGTCATAGACATGCCCTGAATCTAAGATACTAATATGATCTAACTGTACCAAACTGATCTGAACTGAGTAAACTAAAACTATTCTAAGATGAGCTAAACTAAGACTGTAATAACTAGTGGGAGAGTCTATAACCGATGTGTAACCACGTAAGCTAAACGTGGAGTCCGATGTACACACCCTATCTGTAGGACCTAATATACCTTTCCAGGGTATAAAGGCATGGACTGTGAGATCACTGTCTGGGGCACTGAGGCCAATAAAATAACCTACGGTGGCAACATAGTTCTAGGAACCTAGGTGCGCTGGAACCCCGACCCTCTCGGTGCTAAGTACTGCTCCTACTAGATAGTCCTAACATAACTACTAGTCTACTACTTTCAAGTTGATAGCTCAAAGATGGGGTAAAAGACTAATCCAGGGATACTTGTCTGGAAGTATCCTGAGAGTCTTATCGGACTGGATCTGGAAACTGGTGTTCTAAGACTGGTCAGAGCTGCTTATCTGAAAGCGTCATAACTGTCTAAATAACAAACTGTAATCTAAACTGGGGTCCTGAGGCTAGTCAGAGCTATATATCTCAAGTGTCATGACCTCCTAGTGGACCAATAAACTGAATTCTGAACCTGATTCTAATAACTGGGAGGTAATACGGACACCTCAGGAAATTCTATAGTCAAACTGATTAGTTGACACTTCTTGACTAACACTGAGCAGGCTAGTAATCTGACTGAAACTGGACTATCATGAATTGACTATGATAATCAACTGATATTAACAACATGGGAAATCCCAACACTGATAACTGACCTTTCTGTAAAGCTCTAAGTGTTTTGAGTATTAATTGAGACTCTGAGGCTGAATAAACCAACATATTAACTTCTACTCAAGGATTTGTATTAATAAGTCCTAACTCGAACAAAATCTAACATATCAACGTAATATTTCTACTAGAGTCCAAATCATGCAAGTCCTACCCTAATTTATGATAATGACAAAGGCTAGGGAACTCTCAGCTAACCGGAGGCTTGAGAATCTAGGGAAAATCACAGACATGCTTTTCTTACTAAATTCATAGAATCGGCAGCCAAGAGCGTAATATAAATTATGGGTTCTATATTCTAGAAAACTCATAGATTCAACTCCTACTTTAAACATATATACTGAAATCATGATAAAATCATGTAGATACTTCATAAGAGCCATAACTTGAAAGTAGTGCTCATTCATGATAAAATTCTAGAAATCATGATACTATCATTTCATATACCTAAATCATGAATTTGGGAGTAATTTCATAATATACATTGTTGATTATCATGAGGGTCTTGGAATTCATGGAAGATATGTGATAGATCATGCATAGATTGATATCTTAAGACATACTTTTATCAAGTAACTAGGGTTTTAACATAAAATAAGGACACAAAGATGAAAGGATATCCTTGTTGAAGTTCCACATACCTGGATTGATGAAGTCTTCCACTAGCATTCAGATCTTGAATCCCTTGAAGGAAACCCTAGGTGATCTTGATCCTTGAGAGAGAAGAGGAAGAAGGATTTTGGGAGTGTTTTTGGTTGGAATGAGGGATTAGGCTAGGTATTCCCCTTAAATTCGTCCCTACTATTACCCAAAACAACATCACTTAGGAGTTAGAATCTTAGGATTTTATGAAAACACCCTTGAAAATTGCAGAAAAAAGAGGACCCTACCAGTCCTCATGAGGGACATCATGACTCGTAAGGTACTAGACAAGTCGTGAGTCCAATCCGTGAAGTCTACTATAACTTTCACAAAATTTTGCCACTTAACGAGTCACTTAACGAGTCGTGAGGTGACCTAATGGGTTACTTAACCAGTCGTGAAATCCCCTATGAAAATGAAGTTTTCCAACAAATTTTGGCCACATAACGGGTCACTTAACGAGTTGTTAGGTGACTTAACGAGTCACCTAACGAATCATTCTGTGATGCTGATGCAGTTTCACCAAAATGGCCATTACGTTTTACTTCGAACTCTGATTGACGCAAGGTCAGATGCGTTGGAAAGAAGACTCAAAGATATTCAATTTGATATATTTAATCATTTAAAAAACATTTGTAACATGGGATCCATAGTCGTTAGAAGTTGACCCTTGCTAGAACTTATACGAAAACTCAATCGGTAAGAAGACTCTCAACTCAACTTTGTGCTAGAAGTTCCTTGTGACCTTAATTTTAACCCATTGCACTTAGAACACTTGGTTATTGATATTAACACCTAGTATCCATAGAATTCATTGGGCTCAGACCTATCCATACATCTAGAACGGTTCCAATCTTAGCCTAAAAGTCCGGGGCATTGAAATATCTAAACTCACTAGTTTTGGGTCTAGTCTTAGAGACTTTTGGGGTGTCACAGGACACCATAGGATTAACCATGAATATACACCTATGTTGGCATGCAGTTTTGAGACCTTAAAATTTACCTGAATGTCGGGCCTGCTCGGTACTAGACACTACTCCCAAAAACATGCACATGAGGGCTTATATAATTATCTTGAATTCATACATGAAG
>JACEIK010000275.1:22666-40852 GCA_018107945.1 Datura stramonium
TAGAGGAATGGGTCCAGTCCCTTGGGTTCGATAATCCGGTTCTTAAAAAGAGCCACTATATTACTTGCACGACCCGTACACTTGCGGGCACGTCAGTCATGACTCACCCCACGAATCGTGGGGACTGGCCACGACTTGTGGGGCCCTCCCTTCGAGTGCACTGCCTCCCTTCAACTCTTTTTCTTACTCACCCACCCAACAATTGGCCTAACGACTCGTGGGTCCTAACCACGACTTGTAGTCACATACGTGAGATCCCATTCCCAAAATTTCAAATTCATTCCATGTCCTACCCCACGAGTCACATCACAACTTTAGGGCTCCTCTCACGGGTCTCCTCACCACTCGTTCTGTGTTTGGTGCTAGATTTTAGGTTTTTCTCCATTTCAACTACCAAGTCTGATCTTTTGGCTTTGGGGGCATAACAACGAACCTGTCTATCTAGTATAGATACTGGAGTCTCTTCGCAGGACAACTCTTCAGTAACTTGAACATCGTCCTCTAGAACAACTCATGACAGGTCTCTTATGCATTTACGTAGCATCGACACGTGAAAGACTGGATGAACGGATTCTAGCCCTGAAGGTAGATCTAACTCATATGCCACTCGACCTATCCTTTGAAGGATATGATACGGGCCACTAAACCTAGGTTTAAGCTTGCCCTTCTTGCCAAATCTCATTACACCCTTCATTGGTGAAACTTTGAGAAACACCCATTCATCGGCATTAAATTCCAAGTCTCTACGCCGCACATCGAAATAGGACTTCTGAACACTCTGGGCTATTAGCAACTGTTCTTTGATAAGTTTTACCTTTTCTTCTTATTGATGTATCATATCAGGTCAGATCAACCTTGCCTCCCCTACTTCAAACCATCCTATGGGGGACCTGCATTTCCTCCCATATAGAGCCTCTTAAAGCACCATTTGAATAGTTGAATAATAATTGTTATTGTACGCGAACTCAATAAGGGTTAAATGCTCATTCCAACTCCCTCCAAATTCTAGCACACACGCCCATAGCATATCCTCAAGCATCTGAATGGTGCACTCTGCCTGACCGTCTGTCTAGAGATGGAAAGTTGTACTCAAATTAACCTACATCTACAAACCTTTCTAAAATGACTGCCAGAATCTATCTGTGAAGTGTGCCCCTCGGTCAGAAATAATGGATGCTGGGTCACGGTGCAGCCATACTACCTCCTTAATATACAACTTAGCATAGTCTTCAGCTGAAAATGTAGTCCGACGGGCAAGAAATGGGCTGACTTTGTCAATTTATCGATAACAACCCAAATGGAGTCCAATTTACGCCTGGTGCGAGGTAACCTTGTAACAAAGTCCATATTAATTACTTCCCATTTCCACATAGGTACCACTATCTCCTGAGTTAGTCACTAGGTTTTTGATGTTTAGTTTTCACCTGCTGCAATTAGAACGCTGTGCTACAAACTCTTCTATACCTTTCTTCATTCCAGGCCACCAGTATATCTCCTTATATTATGGTACATCTTCGTTGAACCTAGATGAAGAGAGTAAAGAGAATAGTGTACCTCTGCCATGATTTGCTGGCGGAGCGTTGCTATATCTTGAATGTAGAGTTGACCTCTGAATCTTAAGACCCTGTCTTATGTTAACTCAAAGGCCGATAATTCACCTCGCTGAACCTTTTCTCTGAGCTATAATAGACTAGGGTCCTTGTACTATTTCTCCTTTGCATCCACAACTAAAGATGACGTTTCCGTATTCTGAATTACAATCCCATTATCGTCTGAATCTACTATCCGAACTGCTAGATCGGCTAACTGGTGCATCTCTCGAGCTATTTCTCATTGTTCTGGACTCAGATATTCTAGACTTCCCATAGATCTATGGATAAGGGCATCGACTAAAATATTAGTCTTCCCTGGATGATACAAGATATTCACGTTGAAGTCTTTCAGCAATTCTAGCCAACGATGCTACTACAAATTAAACTCTTTTTGCGTGAAGGTATATTGGAGGATTTTATGATCAGTAAAAATGTCTACATGCACACCATATAGATAATGCATCCATCTTGTCAAAGCATGAACAGTCAAGCTAACTCTAAATCATGGGTTGGGTAGTTCTTTTCGTGCTTCCTTAGCTGCCTTGAAGCATAGGCAATCACCTTGCCATGTTGCATTAGAAAACACCCTAACCCAATGCCTGAAGCGTCACAATATATGGCATAGCCCTCTAAATCTTCTGGTAAGGCCAACACTGGTACAAATTGTCAATCTATTCCTCAGCTCCTAGAAACTCTACTCACAAGCCTCCGTCTAGTGGAATTTAGCTGCCTTCTGAGTCAACCTTATCAATGGTGCTGATAAGGTAGAAAATCCTTCCACGAACCTTCTGTAATACTTGGCTAACCCAAGGAAACTATGAACCTCGGTAGGAGTCCTGGATTTGTGCCATGTCTTAACTTCCTCGATTTTCTGTGAATCAACTTGGATACCTACATCTGATACAATATGGCCCAAGAAGGCTACAAAATTCAACCAGAACTCAAATTTCGAGAACTTCACATATAACTGGTGATCTCTAAGGATCTTGAGTATTGTTCCTAGATGATCTCTGTGCTCAGCTTCTAAGCGGGAATATACTAGAATGTAATCAATAAATACTATCACAAATAGATCTATGTAAGGCCTGGATATGTTGTTCATCAGATCCATAAAAAATGCTAGGGCATTTGTAAATCCGAAGGACATGAAAAAGAATTTAAAATGACCATACCTGGTCCTAAAAGATATCTTCGGAATATCTTTCTCCCCGATCCGCACTTGATGATACCCTAACCTTAAGTCAATGTTGGAGAAATATTTTTCCCCTGCAGCTGGTCAAAAAGATCATCTATCCCTTGGAGAGGATATTTATTCTTGATAGTAACTTTATTCAACTACCAATAATCTATACACATTCATAGGGAGCCATCTTTCTTTCTTACAAATAGAACTGGCGCACCCTCATGAAGAAGCACTCGGCTGGATAAAACCCTTATCTAGAAAATCTTTCAATTTTTGTTTCAATTCCTTCAGCTCAACGAGAGCCAATTGATATGGAGGGATAGATATGGGTTTTGTTCCTAGAGACAAGTAGATAGAGAAGTCGATCTCATGCTCTGGGGAAATGCCCGGTAGCTCATCTAAACACACATCTGGAAACTCACTAACCACCGAGATGGACTGAAGATTCAGGAATTCATCTTGCATGTCCCGAACCTTAACAATATGGTAAATACAACCCTTTTCTATCAACTTTCTCACCCTAAGATAGGATATGAACCTACCTTTTTGCGTAGCTGCATTGCCTTTATATTCTCACACTACCTCTCCTAGAAAATGAGATCAGATGGTCCTGGTCCAACACTTCACATTGGCACAACATGGCACTAGCCAATCCATACCCATAATTACATCAAAATCAATCATTTGTAGCTCTACTAAATCAGCTAAGGTCTGACAACTGACAATCTCTACTTTACAACCTCGGTAAATTCTCTTACAAATAATAGAGTACCAAACGGTTGTAGATACTGAGAATAGTTGCTAAAGTAATTCTGGTACTATACCAAACTATCGTGCTACTTGTAGAGTAACATAAGACAAAGTGGAGCCTGGGTCTATCAAAGCATAAACAGAGCGAGAGCAAACATCCAACATACCTGTCACAACATCTGGTGAAGACTTTGACTCCTGACGTCCTGGTAAAGTATAAGTGTGGTTCTGACCGCTACCAGAACTAGATGCAACCTCTGCCGGCCAGAGTTGAGGGCCTACGGCCTGCTGAAGACATGTTCAGCTAATCCTGGTCACCCTGATCTCTGAAAGGACAATCCCTCATCATATGACCCTCTTTCCCACAAGTATAACAAGCATTGGAGCCATATCTACATCTCCCAAAATGCAGTCAACCGCAAGTCCTACAACGCAAGGTAACAGGCCTACTCTGATCAGAACCTCTCTGCTGTTGTGATCTTGATGCTCCTGAACTCTTATCGGGACCTAACTTTCCACGATGATCTGACCTATCGCTGTACTATTGTGGAGGCAAAGGTGTAGGTGGCCTGCCTAGCAACTGAGGTATGGGTCCCCCCTGTTATTCTGCCTGCAAATCAGCGGGCCTCGCCCTCTGGTGCTGCTCCCGACTCACCCTCTCAGCCTCATACTGGCATTTCCTGATTCCTTCTATGTTTTCTAAGCTAAAGCTTGAATGCGCGTGATATCCATGTCCTCAGATAATGTGGCGGTAATAAAAGCCTCCACATACTCTGTAACAAGACCCATGATGAACTGATGTAGCATAGCTGACATTGTATTAATAAAAGTTGGATCACACCTTTCCAAAGAGTCAAACCTCAACTACTCCCAGACGCTCATTCTACCCTATTCCAAATGAAAAACCTAATGCACCTAGGCCTGTCGGATCTCCCGGGGAAAGTAATGATCTAAGAAGGCTTCCGAAAAATTGGGCCAAGTAGGTGGGGGTACATTTCCACCCCTACACCTCTCCCAACAATCGTACCACAGAATTGCTATATCTCGTAGAAAAAACATTTCCAACTCAACTGACTCTATGGATGAGGCATTCATCACCCTGAATTACGTTGCAACTTGTCCAAGTCCTAAGGATCCTCTCTGCGGTCTATCCTCGTAAACAGCAGGGGACTCAAAGATAGAAATTCTCAGACCCTCAAACTTCTAGGCCCCTTAGTGGCTTTAATAGCAATTGGTGGCACAAGCAAATGCTGAGTGGCCAGCATCTGACCCAACATGTAAACTGCGCTCCTAATCTTCTGATTTGATGGTACCGAGATGACTGGAGGTGGTACCGATATATTTGTTGCCATGGAGGGTCCTGGTGTGGCGGTGGGTGCTCGGGAGATTGAGGTGATATCTCCCTCTCGCCCTTCGATCTGGCCAGCTCTAACTGTGGCACCTCACTGGTTCCTTCTCCTACCGCAATGTCCAATTCCCGTGCAATTGTCGTCTGCCATGCATCAGACATTTCTCTGTAGATAAGCAGAATAACATAAACTTATGGACTCTACCCTATATAACATGGCTTTATAGAATGACTGGCGAAGAAAGGAGGGTAACCATGCTATCATTCCTCATAGCCTCCCGCCTATAGAATGTGGTGCACAATACATGTACAAACAAGACTCTACTAGAAACACCTTGCAGACTCCCTACGATACGATGTTGCTCTGGTACCAAGTTTGTCAGGCCTCACCTCGGGAGGCATGATGACACCTAATGCCATACTGGGACCTAGGTTGACTTGGCTGGGTATAAGCACCTTTAGTGCTTGCCAACAACACAAAATCGAAAACGAACTGCTATATCTCAGTTGTAAATACAACCTCGGGCTGACAAGGCCACGCAGGATAGGTAAAAAAAAAATAGCTAATGCAGCAACATGACAATAAAGGGATTCTATGTGGGCCGACAAGACTACCATGCTGCCTAGTTATAACCGAATGAAAAAAGACGATCAAATACACACTAATGTCAACAAGGATGCTAACTAACTAGCTACACTAGACCCCACATGGCCAACAGATAAAGTATAATGCACATAGGCCCCACTCGGCCAACAACAACCACAATTGAGAATCTGTAGTCTACAAGCCTCTAAGAGTGGAATAATGGCCGGGGCAGGGCCCTGACCTACCCAAAAGTTGTACAACAAAAGAGAAAACCTTTCTAACTATTAACACATGAGGAAAGGAGCTGATTGCACTGCTAAATCTAGATGATAGCTAAGAAGGTCCTGAACCACATCTATTCGCACCTACAGGCAAGTATATAGTGCCCCAAAGATGGGCATTAGTACAATATGTACTGAATATGTAAGGCAATAATAAAAACTAAATAAAACTGATAAATGAACTTAAAGTAATCAGTAGGAGGGGATGAGAGTTTAACCTCAATAGCCTCATAATCTAAATCACATTTAACAAGTAAATATACAAACAAGAACCTAATCGGGCCCCTATAAGCCTGGAAGGTACAATCAACATAGAATAACCTACCTGGGCCCGCATGATCCCTGACAAGAGCCAAACAACCTATATACCCCTAGTGGTACCCCTGATTCTCCATTACTGACTGCAACTATGTTTCAGACCAACTAGGCCCTCGGGAAGGTCGATAGTATCATTTTTAACATAGATGGAGTTCATAGAAGACTCCAATATGGCCCTGAAGGCTTACTTTAGTCCCTTCAGACACTTAATGACTCTATAAGAAATTTAGTATCTGATAAGCAACACAATGGATCTGAAAGAAATTTTGTAGTTCGGGTGAGTAATAGTATTATCATGGCTCCATAAGCAACCTATAACCCCAAAGGAATGAGCAACATCATAGCTCCATAAGCGGTTTATAACTCCATGAGCAATTCGTACGATTAGCAGCTCCTCGGCTGTTTATAGCAAGGGGTCGTACGAAAAATGACCTACCCGTATCAGGGATGCCACACTATAATCTCAAGTCTATTCGCAATAGCTAACTACAACATTCGAGTTCCTAAGTCACTATACAAGTGCTAGTCGTATCAATGTTGCAACGGAAGTAACTTGCCGAAGGAATAGCCTTAACATACCTTGAATGCAAATTCCTGCTTATCCGATTTGTTCCAATCTGTAGTCGACAATTCCACTCAATTAAGTCCTTTATGCTGAGAAAATAAGGTTATTTCCAATACTAAAACTCGAAAAATAATGATATCTTTCAATAATAATAACTATAGTTCAACTCCGTTTAATTCGGCCAAAAAACTCACAATTTCCCGTGAGTTTAGAAGGTAGAAATGCTTATCTATCACTTGTAGTCGTTTAGATTAATTAGAAATAATTCTAACAATTTTTGCTCGATGGAGTTCCGATACCCCGGGTGAATTTTCAAGAAATAACTTTGTAGGGATTTTCCTCATAGTCCTAGAACTCAATATCCAAGATGAATATGCGTTTGGATGGAGTTTACCAATGTAATTCATCTAAAACTAATAAATAGTTGAGAAAGTGTAACGTAGGGGTCACGGGTCGGTTTACTGAAATGTTGGAAATGATTTGAACTTTCACCTAACACATATATATAGTTGGGGAGTTGGTGGCCTAGGGGCAAGGTGTGCCTCCCATAGCGTCAGCCATGGCACCTGACTGGCTGGCGTGGCGTGGCGCCCAGTGCGCCTTGCCTCCAGCCCCGGCCTCCTGCTCGCCCAATGCCATGTTCGTATATTCATCCCTCGGGCCTTTTCCCACATGCGTCGTACCCCAAAAACTGTCAACGTACGCACACATGTGTTGGTTAAATGATAGAAACTCACGGGGTATAACATTTTATATTTAAATTGTTTATAATTTTATGATTTCAAATCTTAGTCAGTCTAAGATCAATTATGCAATGTTTCATAAAAGGTCAAGTTATGATTATATTATCATTTTTATCTTCCTAAGCCCAAATTATGATTTATGATATGATTTCTCTTCAAGTACTCTACATGGGCTTATGAATGTCATGTACATGAATTTTCATAAATATACATGTTCTTCGTGATTTATGAATTTTTACTTTTGGACGAGTCACAGGCCCTTATTAATGGTTAATCATGTATTTCAAGTATGATCAAGTATGTTATGATTTATTTAGCCATGAACTTCATGAATGATTTCACAATTACTAAACAAGCCCTCATGTGCATTTTTTTGGGAGCATTGTTTAGCACCAAGTAGACCCGGCGTTCAGGTAAACCCTATGGTCGCAGAACTACATGACACCATAGGTATATGTATTCATGGATCCCCTTGTGATATCACATCATACACGTCCCTTGCCTGGCATGCCTGGGACGGCTCTTCCCACTTGAGCGAGATAGTTGGGGCATCATATAAGCTCTATCATGATGGTGTCAGTTAAGACTAGTGCTCCTATTGTTGCTCATGATTTATTCATTTTCATGATTATGTTACTTTGTCTCAAGTTATGTTTTTATAAGGTTTATCTTATGATTATGACTATGACTAGATTATGAATAGTCTGAAAACCTTGAGCCCTTATGTTTATATTATGATATTCACTCATGATTTGATTGCCCTACTCTTATGAATTCTTATACATTTTTAACTATCCATATTTACTTACCTTGCATACTCAGCATTTCTACATATTGACCGCATACTCTATGATGTATCATTTCATGGTACAAGCTCGGACGTTCAGGTTTAATCCCGTCGTTAGCCAAATCCTCGGATTTAGTATTATCTAAGCTTCTCTAAGCTTGTTGGTGAGTCCTCATCCTTCTAGGACCTTCTTACCAGTTTATTTTCAGTTTTAATTTATTAGTGAATTAGTTGGGGTCTTTTCCCAACAACTCGTCATATTTTAGAGGCTTATCATACATAGTATGTATTTAGCTTCAGATTAGTGTTATGTATCTTGTTGTTTAGATGTTATTAGATTTTCAGACTTCTGCTGTTTTAAATGTTATATTTCCACATTTATCATGTTGAGCTTTAGTTGTCATGTTCATGCCATGGGTCGACTTATAGCCATTTATGGTTCTAGGTTGTGTGTCTAGATTTGGGCCTATGTTTGCGTCGTGACAAACACCTTCACTAAAACCACCTTCTTGTTTCTAAACTTTCGAACCTGACGATCAAGTATCTTAACTGGAACCTCCTCTAGGTAAGACTATTCTTCACACCATGCTCTCCGCTGGAACAACTAAGGCCGGGTCACCAATGCATTTCTTCAGGAGAGATACATGGAGAACTGGATGTACTGAAGCTAACTCCTCTTGTAGTTCTATCACATACGCCACCTTGCCAACTCGTCTCAAAATCTTATAAGGAACAACAAATCTATGAATAAGCCTCTATTTCTTTCTGACCTCATCACTCCCTTCATGGGATACACCTTTAATAACATCCAATCATCAACTACACACATAAGCTCTCTCTGTCTAACATCCATATGGGATTTTTGACGACTCTAAGCTATTTTCAACCTTTCCCTAGTAAGACAGACTTTCTCCTTGGCCTCATGAACTTAATATGGCCCTATCAACATAACCTCGCCTACTTCAAACCATCCGATAGGTGATCTACACCTTCTCCCATAAAGAGCCTCAAAGGAGTCATCTGAATGCTAATGTGGTAACTGTTGTTGTAAGAAAACTCTATAAGAGGAAAGTGATAATCCCAACTACCCTTGAAGTCAATCACACACTCTCTCAACATATCCTAAAGAGTCTGAATGGTCCACTCAACTTGACCATTTGTATGCGAGTGAAAAGTCGTGCTATGCTTGAACTGAGTACCAAGTCCCTTTTGAAACAATCTCTAAAACTGTGAGGTAAACTGAGTAGCTCTATCTGAGATGATGGACAAGGAAACCCCATACAACTGAATTAACTCCTGAATGAACAATCTAGCATAATCCTCGGCTGAGTCAGTAATTTTGACCTGTAAGAAATGAGCTTCCTTGGTCAACCTGTCCACAACCACCCAAATAGAGTCATACTGTTGGTTTGTATGAGGCAAACCTATGATAAAGTCCATATTGACCTCTTCCCATTTCCAAATAGGGATACTGATGTCTTATAACATACCTTCGGGTTTCTGATGATCAAGTTTCACTTGTTGATGATTTAGACACTTTGCAACAACTTTGCTATGTCTTTCTTCATGCCATTCCACCAATATACTTCCCGTAGGTCACGATACATCTTGGTAGAACCAGAATACCGAGAGTCACGAGCCTTCCCCAACATCCACACTCTCTATTCATTAACATCTGGCATGCTCAATCGACCCTAATATCAAAGTACACCATCTCCCCTCGGGAGAAGACCTCCACCTTTTTATTCTGAACCGCTTCCCTCAACTTCACTAGAATAGGGTCTTCATCTTTCCTAGACTTGACCTCTGTCACCAAAGAAGATTCTGACCCATTCTGAACAATGATGCAACTATCTGTCTAGTCAACAAGGTGAACCCTTAGAAGAGCAAGCCGATGCACATCCTTCACCAACTCCTTCCTTCCATCCTCAACGTGATACACACTCCCTATGGACAGCCTATGAAGGTCATCCACAAATATATTGGCCTTACCCAGATGGTAAAGAACACTAATGTCATAATCCTTCAGAAGCTCTAGCCACCTTCTTTGTCACAAATTCAGGTCTTTTTGAGAGAACTCATACTGAAGGATCTTGTGGTCCGTGAACACATCCACATGCACCCCATACAAGTAGTTCCTCGAAATCTTCAATGCCAATAACACCGCTGTCAAATCTAGGTCACGCGTCAGATAATTAATCTCTTGGGTCTTGATAACGTCAAAATTCACTCCTCTTGATAAGAGAGTACAAACGGTCATTTGCGAAACAAGTATACCTAACGGGTGTCAAGGTCAAATCAAATAGGATTGTTAGTCGATCGCACAATAGGTGTCAATTAAATTAAAGTAAATCGCATCAATTTTTCAAAAGAAATAAAGTAAAAATTGGGGAAATGCTATTTCTTAATTAAAAGAGGAATTCTATCACAAAAATAGAGGTAAAGCATAGAAAACACCAAAGGAGAAACTACTAGGGGTGATATTGATAGGGTTATCATTGAATTGATATTGGTAGCAACACCTAGCAATACCCAATAGTATAATTAGTTGTAGTAAAGGTAGCATCTTAAGTTTCTCAATGGATTAGATGCAATAACCTCGGGTATTTTCAAACCCCCAAGTTCTTTTCACAACAACGACATCAACTTGGGTGAGAATTAACTATTTCTAACTTAGATTCTCAATGGGTATGTGATGATGGTTTTTGGTTATGTCCAGCCCAGTCCCACATGATCAACACCTAGTCTAGCCCAGCCCCAAATGATCAACATCCAATTACCCATTAGTATTTCCTCACCCACGCTTCAAATTTTTTTTTGAAGAAAAATTGAAGTAAGTAAATTCAACCCAAATTTGCAACTATGAGTATTAAGATTAAAACTCAGAGGAAATACTAAAATTATACTAATATAGTGAATCTAAGATCAAATACACAATACCCAATTCAAATCAACCCCAATCATTCACACACCCCTAGCAAGAAATTTAGCTACTCATGGAAATACAAAAAGATAATACATTCAATAAAGATTCCATATCCATTTACAACTTGAGTATGAAAATTTCAGCAAGAGTTTGAGCTCCAATGGAGTTTCTACCCTGTAGAAGAAGAAAAAGATTGTTTCTCTCTCTACCTCTCTCTACATAAATATAAGCCTATTAGATTAATGGAAATCTGATATGGAGTTATGAAATGTTCAATTCCTTTTTGAGATGTACAAAAATAGGGTACATTCTTTATCCTCTTTTTATGACCTGGACATTTTTACCCTTGTGTAGACGAGCATCACTTTCGATTCATCAGCGGTTCGCCAGTGCTCATCCACATTCTGCCGGTTGATTTTTGCCAATGATTAGTTAATTTTAGAATCCTTCGACGCTAGCACCAGCGGTTCATCAGTTCTGATCCGCGGCTCGCTTGTATTAATCTTTATTAGCATAGTGTGGAACTGCGATCAACCGGCGTTTCGCCAGTGCCCTTCGGTGGAGCACCAGTCCTCATCTCCTTTTTCCCATAGTTTTTGCTCAATTTCATGATTTTCTTATTCAAGTTAGGTAATTGGAAAGATCAAGGAAAAAGGGCGTAAAATCCACCTAAATGACCTGAATACAAAGCAAAAACTCATGTTTAAGAGCCTAGTGAGTTGGTAAATTACCAACTCATCAAACCCCCAAACTTGAACAATTTTTTGTCCTCAAGTAATGCAGTTCTTGTCAGTCGAGCAAGTAAAACAACATGTAATCTATGAATCTATGTACTAAGGACCAATGAGCCTAAGACAACTCGAAAATGCTCACCAACTCAAGGAAAGAGCGAAAAGATTCCCCAAAAAATGAAAAAGTTTCAAAAGGTAGACAAAATTAATATGCATGATTCACAAATACTTTTCTTATCCAATACAGTGGCATAGTATATCACCACAAGCACACATAACATCTCAAATAATTACAAATTCACATTCAAAACTTACCTTGAAGCTCACAACACTAATGTCCTAATCACTTATTTGCACCAATGCAAGAACATTCTCAAAGGAGGTGATGCCACTCACCAGAAGAGAGAATCCCATTTTTTATAATCAAACAATACACACACAGGGGATTATAGAATAAGACAATAACACTCACTCTCACAAAGAATTTCTCCATGAACACACTCGACCCATAGTCTTGCCCTCCATGAAACTCGCTACTAATGTAGAGTTTCTACACTCAGAATCAATTAGGACATGGTGGTGATAATTATGGTTTGGGGTAAGGATAGGATAATTATTTAGTTGTAGTGACTAGAACCTCCCTAATGACCCTTTTTGAACACTTTTAACATCCCATCATACTCTTTGGATCACTCCCCCTAATTTCTCATTTTTCTTCACCTTCATCTTTTGTTAACAAGAGCCATCCTTTATAACTCCTATGATTTTCACATTTAGCCTCATTTAAGCAAGGGGTAGCACCATTCACTATACTTCTCTTTTGATGATTCAAGGTTTCTAAACCTGTTATTTCATTTATTTTTATCATAATTCAGTGCTACCTCCCATTAAAGCTCATCACATTTCTCCCCTTCTTGCAAACCCCCAAACATAGGCTTTTTTCCTCATTTCCATTGATTTCCTTATCTCTCCCCATTTCTAGAGCCTCAAGCCCCCTTTTTTAAGAACTCTTTTTTTCCTTCATTCATCACAAGAAGAAGCAATTAGTGAGGATGGTTTCCAAAAGATAGGATAAAAAAGGGATATTGGCTTGTAATGTGGTTTCCAATAAAAAGGGTCAAAGGCTCAACATTGAATAACAAGGGAAGATGTTTAGGAAGGTCATTTTTGGTGATGTGACTAGAAATAGGAAGCCTAAAATCATGTTCTAAGTGAAACTACCTCAAGGATTTTGCTTTGAAACACACTTAGGGAAAGTTCTAGATGAACGTATATGCACGGGAATCATTCAATCCGCCTAACCATACAAGGCATCACACTCTACAGAGTTCACACAATACATCTTCATAGCTAGATTATGATTTTACAGCCATTAAGCATGTGAATTGATGAGTTGTGAGTTTACGTCACTTTCGATGATTAAAACTGATAAAAAAACATGGACTTAGGTATGTTTATACAAATAAAAGGTCCTTTTACTTTATTTTTAGGGAAAATAGGTGTCAGAGTAAAAATATGCAAAAGATGTATAAAAGTGCAAAAAATCAGCCAAGTACTAATCTTAGTACAAGCCATACTAAAACTTGTGGAAAAACTCAGAAGGCTGAAATAATACAAAGGCAAAGTAAGACTCTTAGTACGATTTGTAACAAAATGGTATGAGCCGTAACATGAGTGATGAAAAACATTAGAAAAAATTTGCAAAAGCAGTCCCTTGGTACAGTTGGAACTCACGGATCATAACATCTACATACAACCTATACCAGGAGCTATTGGGAGCCACAGTGATCCTTAAAGATTTGGCAGAACTCCAGATGCAACAAGAAATTATGAGTCATAGGAGGAAGGTACGAGGCATACCACAACACTCGTAGAAAACATAAGAAGGTGTAATATTTCTCATAGCCAATCCATGGATGGATTGTACGACTCGTAGGATCATGGTATGAGTCGTACAACTTGCCCACACTTAGTCAATCCTGCAACAGCTAAGGAACGTACGAGAGAAAGGTACGACTGGTAAAATCCTATTATTGGTCATATGACCAGTCGTACGATGAGTCGACACCAGATATGGAAATTTCCCTGTTAGTTTATGAAAAGTTTTCTAATGTCTGTATAAATACCTTTTATGTTTTATTTTAGATAGAAGAGAGATCAGTAGACGTGTGATTACATTGAGAGAAGATTTTTAGTTAAGTTTTTGTGAATTATTATCAAGTTTTGGAGAGCAATTCTTTAGATCAGCACTTGATTTTCTCAATTGTTCTTGATTTTGTGCATCAATATTCAAAGCAGGTTTTCTTCCAATTGTTCTTATAAGTATTTACTTATGTATTTATATATGAATACAAATTATAATTTTACAAACATGGGAGGCTAAAACCTCCACAATTAGGGTTGTGGGAACCATGGTAAATTAATGAAATAGGGTTACATAAAATAATTAAAAACCAATGCTAAATGATGGTATTATATTCTGTTCATCTTTAAAGTTTTCTTAACGGTGTGCAATGTTACGACTTTCCTAAATTCTTTACTTGCTTTAACCTTGAGAAATAGATATTAGGAAAAGAAAATTACAACAAAGCCTTGATTTTTATGATCATTGTATGACTTGAGTTTCAGTCGTAGGAAAGTTAATTTGGGACATATTGATAACCGTTAGTTTTAAATCGCTCATGAGACCTGACTTGGTGATTGTGTATAGTCAACCAATAGGGACGGACCAGTCGTTTGAATGAACCCTTGTTATTAATTTTACAAATAAGCATTGGGATTGACCACGTGTGTATACCCGAAGTAGTTATGAACCCATGGGGAACACTTACCTTAGTTATTTGCAAATCTTGACAACAACCACAATTGAGATCCTGTTTTATTATTGTTTTTCTTTAATCCCCCCTTTTTTGGAGATAACTTACTGACAAGTTTAAGTACTGGCATTAGTTTATTTTTTACCTTATTCCCTATTTGGCGTCGTTGCCGAGGAATACAACTAAGATTAGATTAATTGCTTGTATTTAACTTTTGATTTCTATTTCCTTATTTACAGTTTCTTTGTTTTTCTTCTGTGATTCATACAAGCTAACACTAAGGAACCTACCTTTGTGGACACCTAGATAGAAAACAAGAGGGTGCCAGTGCCCATGGGATAGATGATGAGTATTGACACAGTATCAACCATCTTGATGAACTATGAGGGAGATGGAGTATTCGGGTACATGAAACTGGTAAATGTCCTAGAAGTAATGGGGTCATATAAATTCAAACCAAAGAAGTGGAGGTACTGAAAAACCATGTGACTCTACTAGCAAAGACATTAGTGGAGGTACCACAAGTTCTAAAACTGAAGGCATTACCTCCCCACCTCAAATACGCATTCTTGGGTGAAGATAACACTTTACTAGTGATTATTGAAGTTGACTTGATAGACTGGCAAGTAGAATCTTTGGTTATAGAATTAAAAAGGAACAAAAAGGTAATTAGCTAGACCATAGCTGACATCATCGGGATCCCTCCAGGCATATGTACTCATAAAATCCAACTCGAGCTGAATTTCCCACCAAGTATAAAGCATCAGCGACGCTTGAACCCACTAATGCAAGAAATAGTGAAAAAGGAGTTTATGAAGTGGCTAGACGCTGGTGTAGTTTACCCCATTGAAGATAGAAAGTTGGTAAGTCTGGTACATTGTGTGCCAAAGAAAGGTGGGATCACAGTGGTACCCAATAAGAAGAATGAGTTGGCACCTATAATTCTAGTCATAGGATGGCATATGTGCGTGGATTACAGAAACCTAAACCACTAGACCCAGAAAGACAACTTTCCGATGTCATTCATAGATCAGATGCTTGATAGGTTGGCAGGTTGAGGCTTGTACTATTTTCTTGATGGCTCTTCGGGGTACAATCAGATAACTATATCCCCAGAAGACCAAGAGAAGATCACTTTCACTGCCCTTATGGAACATTTTATTTTTGGAGAATGCCTTTTTAATTCTGCAATGCACCAACCACATTCCAACGCAACATGATGTCGATATTCTCAAATATGGTGGAGGATACCATCGAGGTATTCATGGACGACTTCTTAGTTGTGGGTGACGTATTTGAATCTTGCATCAAGCATTTGGGCAAATTGTTGAATAGATGCGAAGAAACTAATCTTGTCCTAAATTGGGAAAAATGACATTTTATGGTCAAGGAAGCAATAGTGCTTGGTCACAAAATCTCTTGAAAAGGGACTGAGGTGGACAAGGAGAAAATTGAAGTAATAGCAGGATTACCACCACCTATTTCCGTAAAGGGGTCAGAAGCTTTTTAGGGCATGCAACATTGTATAGGAAGTTCATCAAGGACTTTTCAAAGATTAAACAACCATTGTGAAAATTTCTTGAGAAGAAGTGAAGTTCATATATGATGAGGCATGTTTGAAGGCCTTCAAGTTCTTAAAAGAGAAACTCACCACTGCTCCTATTATTATAGCTCCAAATTGGTCCCTTCCATTTTAGGTAATGTATGATACTAGTGGTGTTGGTCTCAATGTTGTCTTGGGTCAACGGAGAGAAAAGATTTTTCATCTTATCTATTATGATAGTAAAACACTCATCACGACCCAAAAGAACTACGCAGTAACTGAATAGGAGCTTCTAGCAGTGGTCTTTACATTTGACAAGTTTTGAGCATACTTTCTTGGAACTAAGGTGATCATCCATATAGACCATATTTCTTTGAGGTACCTTATTTCTAAAAAGAAGGCTAAATATAGGTTGATTAGATGGGTGTTGTTGCTCCAAGAATTTGAGTTTGTGGTGAAAGACTTAAAAGGAACTGAAAATCAGGTAGTTGATCACCTATCTAAACTTGAATCCGATTTTAGAGAAAGAGAGGAGATTGATATTGATGATGCCTTCCCAGAAAAGCAGGTAGTAGCTGCATCTCAGGACTTGATTTCCTAGTTCACTGAGTTTGCAAATTGTTTGGTCAGCGACATGATCCTTATAGATATGACTCCACAGTAGAGGAAGAAGTGCTTATTCGATGCTTGAAGATACTGTTTGGATGAACCATACTTATTTCGCATTTGTGCGGATGGGATAATTTGGAGTTGTGTGACAGTGGTAGAAATGTTGAGAATTCTTGAGGCTTTTCACTCATCCCCAATTGGGGGTCATCATAGTGGTATCCGAACTGCACCAAAAATCTTGCAATGCTGGTATTACTGGCCCTCTATTCACCAAGATGCATATAATTTTGCCAAGGCATGTGATCAGTGCCAAATACAGGGTAGCATTACTCGTAAGCATGAGTTATCATTTACACATATCTTGAAAGTTGAGCTATTCGACCTATGTGGTATTGACTTCAGGGCCCATTCGTTAGCTCATGAGGGATGAAATACTTCTTGATGGCGATGGATTATGTCTTCAAATGGGTAGAGGCTATTGCACTACCTAGCAACGAAGGAAAAAGACTCATAGCATTTATGGGAAAGCACATATTAACTAGGTTTGGTACTCCAGAGTAATCATCAGGGATAGTGGATCACACTTTTGTAACCGCCTCTTTAGAACCCTGATGGAGAAATATGGCGTCAAGCATATGGTGGCAACACCTTACCATCCTCAGTCAAGTGGGCAAGCAAAAGTTTTAAAAGGGGAAATAAAGACCATTCTAGCTAACACAGGGAATACCAACTAGACATATTGTTCTAGAAAGCTCAAAGATGAATTGTGGGCCTATCGAACAACTTATAAGACCCCCATTGGTTCATCTCCATATCAGCTAGTCTATGGAAAGTCATGTCATCTTCCAGTTGAGTTAGAGCATAAAGCATTATGGGCACTACAAAATCTAAACATAAATTGGAATGAAGCAACCAAGTTGAACTTGACAAAATCAATGAGTTAGAAGAATTCTTACATAGAACTTATGAGAGTGCAGAAATTTATAAAGAAAGAATGAAGATCTATCATGATAAGAAGATTGCAAAGAGAGAGTTCAATACTGGTGATCTGGTCCTACTGTTCAACTCAAGGCTCCATTTGCATTCGGAAAAATTTAAATCTAGGTGGATAGGACCATATAAATTGGTGAATGCATCAACATATGGTGCAGTGGAGCTTGAAAATAAAGATGGAAAAAGGTTCAAGGTGAAAGGGCAAAGGATAAAACTATATCTGAGAGTCACTGTAAAATAAGAGGAATTGGGGCAGTGTACCTTGATGATGTCTGAAGAATCATGAATGTTATATCGTGTCGCGATGGTAAATCAGGCAATGCATGGGAGGCAACCCATGGAAGGTGAAGTATGAGTATCCTTAGGTATGTCCCCTTCCTTTTGTTTTATATTATATGATTTAGGGATGAATCAT
>JACEIK010000275.1:48855-62499 GCA_018107945.1 Datura stramonium
ATCAAAGTCTCCACCTCCACCATGCTATAATGAATCTCCTCCCCCACCATCTTTATTCCACTTTCCACTACCATTACCGTTTCCCTTCAATCGATCTCCGCCTCCTCCATCTAATTGTAGGTCTCCTCCACCACCTCCATCAAAACCTCCACCTCCACCATGCTATAATAAATATCCTCCCCCACCATCTTTCCATCTTCCACTACCATTTCTATTTAGTCGACCTCCACCTCCACCATATAATTGTAAGTCTCCTCTACCACCTCCAATAAACTCTCCCCCTCCACCACCTCCAGTTATGTCCCCGCCTCATCCATCAATGTCTCCACCTCCACCAATATATCCTTCTCCTCCGCCTCCTCCATCAAATTCTCCACCTCCACCACCACCACTCTCCTCCACCACCTCCAGCTTATGTCCCCGCCTCATCCATCAATGTCTCCACCTCCACCAATATATCCTTCTCCTCCGCCTCCTCCATCAAATTCTCCACCTCCACCACCACCATCTTCATATCCCCCACCTCCTCCATCAAAGTCTCCACCTCCACCACCATCTTCTCCATCTCCCCCGCCTCCTCCATCAAAGTCTACGCCTCCTCCATTTCTAATCAGTTTTCCACCACTACCACGACATTCCATTTCCACGACCGCCATTTCCCTATTTCATCGAGCACCCTAGTACTACAACTCATCCCTACTAACATTGAAACATCGCGGGTTATCACTATCTTCTCCTCCTCCTTCACAACTAAAATAAGTTTCACTTTGCAATAGTTGCATGATATTGCATTTTATTTCATTTGAAATGTGTAATCAACTAGTGTTTCTCTTTTAAGAGATTTTGCTTTTTTGATGTAATGAGTTCTCGTCTCCTAACGTTGTATTCTAAAATTAAAAAAAAGGGATTCGAATAAAATTGAACTTCGATTTGGTTCTCTATGCTAATAAATAATTTTTTTGTTTATTTTGCAAATATAGTATTCTCTGCATTTTATTTTATCTAACACTTTACAATTAGAAATTTTTTAATGTTAATTAAAAATTAAAAAACCAAAAACAAACCAAAAATAATAAAAATGTTATTTTGAAAAAAAATATTTAATTATTATTATTATTATTAAAATTTAGATATAACTATTTCGCCTCAAGATTACCATCAATCTATTGTTATGTATTAGTAATATTTCCGTATAAAGGAAACACTTTCTTTAAATCGCCAAAAAGTTGAATTGCATGTACATTTAAAAAAATGAAATTGTTGTAACAAATTCTATAAATCTTTTTGAATGTTATATAATAAAATTTTATTGTTAAAAGGGATTCAATAAAAAGAAAATTTATAATTTTAAAAAAAATTAGAGTCAATCCCACATGTTGTATAACATGTGGTCATGATCGAGGGCTTTGTCATTGACCCCGTCCTTGAATATTATCATCAAAAGTATGTACAAAAGAGGAGGGCTATGCCTTGCTCCTAAGCACTAGAGATGATTGTATATCAAATGGTAAATGAAATCTTTACAAACCTAAAAGTTAATATAGACGACTCTTTTATTTATATTTTATCATATTCGTAAAGAAGACCCTCCATTTTATCATCAAAAGATTAAATGAAGGATTTCCTAAACAAGCTAAAAATAACATTTTTAATGAAAGCACAGTTAGACATCAATTAATAAAATATGCCATGTATTGCAGAATTGTCTAGCATGCTACCAAACTTCCATATCATCTGCCAAACTACATTCTTTGCTAAAACAAAATATTACACTTTAACTGCTTATTGTACCATTCTCCTCATAGATGTTATGACATGTAACAAGTCTCATGACATTCAAATTAGAGCGAATGACTTATATAAAAAATTATTTATTAAAGTCACTAATGTTTATTTTGTGTCAATAAAATTACTTAAGTTAGAAAAGTTTTTTGATAAAGTTATTATAGCCAAAAAACTAAAAGAATATTTATATAAACTTCCCCTCAAGTTTAGCTTTGTTTACTTTCTTTTATGCTTTATGATATTATGTTTTCTTTTCTTATTTGAGTTTTTAAAATCTAATTAATTATCCTTTATAATATATTAATTATTAATAAATATCCCATTTTCAAGAAAAAAAGCCTTTCTATTTTGTATTTCTATATCTTTATGATTATATAATTTTTTTAAAAGAAAAGAAGAAGATAAAAATGAAAGAATTCAATGTCTTGATGCAAAATGAAGTTACATTCTTTCAATTTATTTACTCATGTCGTTAAGTTGAAACACCGAGACGGGATAATCGCTAATTTAATAAAGAAATGATTAAATATAAAAATAACAAAATTGTAATTGAATTTAAAGTCTTAAACATTAGGACTTTTAATATAGTTCAAATAAGAAAGATTTAAAAATTTAATTTAAAAAATTAAAAAAGGAAATAATGATGTGATTATTTAAAAGTTGAAAATTTTAATTAATTTAAAATATTATTTATTCATTTCCTTTTTTGAATTTTTTAATATTTATTAAATGATAATTTTATCTATTATAAAATCTTTTAATGAAGGATAAAAAATTCAATTTCTAAAGGCGTTGGAACTTTTAATATAGTATAGATACCACGATGCTAATGATCAAGTTTTAGTAGTGGTATAGCTTATGAAATATGAGCACTAACTTTTGTATTGAGTTCTATACACACAAATTCATTCAAAAAAATCTAACTAAAACAAAACACCAATAACCCAAAAAAAGGGCAAAAGAAAAGGAAAAAATACACCAAGTAGGTTCATCTTGAAAAAATACAGGCGTAGGTGATTTTCGGTTAGGTTGAACCCATTAAATGCTTGTGATGAGCCCCAAATAGTATAATGAATGTGTTATATTAATCGTAAATGGTTCTTTAAAATTAACTTGGGGTTGTGTGTTCTCCTAAGACCAAGACAAGTTGAAATGTGCAAGATAAATCAAAAGTTTCAACTGAGTTTGCACAAAAATTTCATTCAAGTGCATATAATCCTTAATTGATTGTCATCTGAAGGATTTTGGCCATGAAAGTTGCATCCCTTGAAATAACTTTCTAACCAAATAAAGATCAAGTCAATACGAGTTGTGAGCAAAATGTTATGTATGATTTACCTTAAAGGATCCAAGCGGTCGCTGGCTTTGATATATGGGTTGTAAATGTGATATACTATACATGTAATATATTGACCATGGATGGAAGTACCAGTATTGTAGCTACTAAAATTTGGTTGAGTTGACATACAAAGGCGACATGCGGTCGTACTTGGGATATAGGGGTCGTATGTTGGTCATCCCGGATCTACGGACTGTATACCATGCATATATCAGTATATAAGTGTATATCCATCATTTTGAAGCGAATTGACAGTACAACCAATACATATAATCGTATGTCAGAGGCTCGTGTGTAGTGGTGGTAGGTTAAATCTGTTGAAAAATCCATAAATATATATTTAGTCAAATTCCCATATGTCACTTCATTTTTTGATCGACTTTGAGAGAGAAAACATTTTACAACTTCCTCTAATCATCTAATCGAGTTCCTACTCAATTTTCCTAATTATTATATCAAATTAATAAAAATTAGCGCTAGAATTATCATCTTAATTCTTAAATTTCAAGAATCAATTTCAAAAGTTATTGGAGGAAATTTTTAAGGAATCTTCACGGGTAAATTCCTTGATTACTTACTATTATTAGAGGTTCAATTGGTGTTCGCATAGCTTATTGAATTGCACTAGTAACAATGAGTTATTCTTAGATTCATTGTGCATATGAATTTTTCCGTAACCCTATATTTTTAAAAAGAGTGGCACTAAATGAGATTTTTTATCAAATTTTTAAACTTTATAATCTAAATTGATCGTAGAGTCATTATCGAGCATTGTTGAACACGTTTAGAGCATTTTTAGCTGATTTGAGGTGATGCCTTTAAACATACTTTTGACTACAAAAAGGTTTTGAATAAGGCTTTATGCACGTGTGGACAAGCTTGCATTAAGCATTCATTATTTTATTCCACATGATAAATAACGTAAATTTAAAGTTTCTTGATATTTGTTATGAAATGTATAAAGATTTAATTTTCATGCTCTAAAATGAAGAATGCTAGGATGTGCTTTAAATGTCATATCCATATTAAAGATGAAATATTGAAAAGCTAATTCAAGCCTTAATCAAATGATAACTATATAAAGAATTACGAGTAAACTTATTGAGTATGGTAGGATTGTAGTTGACATTACCTTTGAGAACCTCGTGATTATTCTGTGGTACAACGTAGGGGAAAATTTTGCATACTAGCAGACATGCTAAAAGATCCCTCACTTTCTGTACTTTTGCAGTTCCACTTGTTCGTGGGGACACATGTATTCTTATTTAGTTATTCTTTTTATGTAGTCATTATTTCAGTTTAACGGCTTTATAGACAATCTTAAAATATGGGTTATATATTCACATTATGTATAAATTGTACAATAATAAGAAAGTACGTAAACACAGATATAAATTTTCAGAATGATTCCTAAACTTGAGATCCAAATACTATATTTACTTTTTAGAGAATTGCATTGAGATACCCTTTTTTTTTTAAAAATAAAAACATATTAGGAGGTCAAGATGATCCGCTCGCCAAATTAAGGCACCGATGCTACGACTTGATCGTAAATTGGGTCATGATAAACTTAATATGAGAGCCTAGGTTTTGAGAGTCCTAGGGTATGGGAAGTCGTTTCAAGAAAGTCTCGCATTCATGTTAAGGGCCCCACATCTATAATTCGAGGGCTGCAGACATTTAGGGAAAAGCTTTCCACTTTTTCTTATTCTAAATCGTGCGTCAAATCTTAAAGTGAGAATCATAATTCTAATTTCGTCGATCAATGGAATGATTGACATGCCCAATGTAATGCAAAGATTCAAGAATAGTAGCTAATAGTGAAATTGTGAATTCGTGGATGTTACAATGTGTTTACAGTTGTACCTATAAAAGAATCCTTCCCTAAATGATTATCAAGGTATGAATGACACTAATTTCTCATTACATGCACAGTTACTTGAGGGGAAAGTAGAAATCACTACTTGAGGGGCACAGATATAACCTTAAGGGGTTGTAGTGATAAGGTGAAATCCTCTAAGACGGAAATCACTACGAATGTAAGCAATGTAAAGTCTTATGTTATGTATGCCTAGTTATAAGTAATGATGTTTTGATAAAAGATGAGTAGAGTAGTATATAATTGAGAACGTCCTAATGAGACCAAGTGAAATTGAAGAACCCGAAAGAATTGCTGAGTTCGTATTATGTTATTGAAACGAAGAAAGATATAGAACCAAATTTCCAACATGATATAAACGTGATGTACTGGGTTAAGACTTGAATAATAGTAATGATATGTTTTGGAATCTAAGAGATGTCACAAAAGATTTAGATATACATAAAGAGGCAACTCAAATCTCAAGAGTATTATGTTTAGATTGTGGCCAAGAATGTCTTACATGACTGAACTGTCAGCCCGAGAGCATTCTTTATGTCTGAACGCGCTAATGCTAGAAATTATAGTATTCGTGCATATACATAACAAAAAATATATGATATTTATATATTCATGATATACTTACCTAATCTAGCCAAGGTGCCAAAGTGTGACCAAAATAAATTCGGGCACTAAAGGGCAACATACCAGAAAAGTTAGCCTATGAGCTAGAGGTGTAATATCAGAAAGTACTTTAAGAAATTTCTTGAATAAAAGATATCATAAAAATTATAAATACACAGAAGATCCTTTTTTCTTTTAATATAAACATATAGTAGTACTATTTTATAGAGTTAGTTATAAATGATATACGAATTTTTCTTGATGCCTCACTTTCATCACTAATTAAATGTGATCCAAAGGAGAGCGATTGAGAAAGTAGAAAGAAAAATATTACCAATAAGTCTTGATAATAAGACGCACCACCTATCATAAATAAGTATGGGGTTATACGATGTCAAATACAAGATTAGTGGTATCAAAGTGTCATAAAGTTTGAATACACAAGAATCGAGATCTCAAGATGAGAGATCCAATTCAACTTAGTTCTGAAGCTGCTAAGTATGACACGAGTTAAAAAATATGATAAAAGACATAGCCTAAAGATAAAAAGTAGAAGACAATGAAGTTTTTAGTTGAGATAATGACTTACCAACCTAGAAAGATGCGTATTAAATAAAAAAAGATTCACCTACAAATGTTATGATCCAAAGAAATCAAGCATGTCATGGAAAGACTAAGCAAGCATGAGAAATGAATTTAAGGTTGCATTGTGGCTTAAGGTTCAGCCAGACTCAATGGAGAGTCTTTGGAGAATTCTTGCACGTGAGGTATGTTAAGCAGTACATTGAATAATACAGTTTCTTATTAATACCCCAATGAGTACTACGATTCCAATGTGATATAATCCTAACTAAAGAAAAGAACCTAATGAATCATATCAAGGAGTGTGAGAATAGACTTGCTCCATAAATGATGAAGAATTGAGAAAAATAAGGTCATCTTTAGGTACCGATTTGGTAAGAAATATCATACTAAAAAAGGGAAAGACACCAAGGGATGTTATAAATAGAAGATTCATAAGATAATGATTTGAAGTTAACCCAAAAGAGTGGTAACAAATTCAAGGATTCTTCGAGTAAAGGTTAGAGGATTACCACCTTGATATTAAGAATACGAATAATTTTCATTTCTGAAAATGATGGATAGGGTAAATAGACATCCGTAAGGCATGCAGAAAGTTGAAAACATAATATGAGTGACTCGAGCACGACGGTTAGTAGAGAGTACGAAGGTACCATAATAATGCACCAAAATATTTTTTTGACGACAATGACCCTAAACTAAATGGTAAAGGGTAGTTCACTTCAAGGAGTCCACATTGTGACAAAATGGTAAGACTAGTAACGAAAGACACAATGGTATAACTAGTTCAGAGAATATATCTAATGAAATCACAAATTTATGGAAGATAAACAGTTATGTAACACCATAAAGATATCAAGATTGCACACAGCGAAGGAATTCAAAATTTTTAAGTTATTTGTGCTCAACTATTTCTAATTTAAAATTGCTATTAAAAATAAGTGTTGAATTAACATATTTGTATAAACTACTAGGTTCCTATATAAATAATAGCATTTAGAGTAAATGTATGTTTGAATATAGTTTGCACATTTAGAGAGAGATAATAGCGATGAAACGGATGCCTATTTCGAGATTTAAAAAAAAAACTTATAACAGACCCCATGATAGAAGTTTGCTAGAATGAGTAAATAAGAGAACCTACCAAATTTTTGGAGGGTATGTGATGAACACGTGTCATGTTAATACGAGTATACACACGCTGCAACCCAAGTATGCTCGCAAGATAATCCTTAATCTAAACATAAGATGATGCTTCTTGCGACTATGAAATTGGTGATGAACAAAGTTACTTATCAAGTGACTGATTGTAATTGGGGCAAAATGATTATATATGTCGGACCTAAAGGTACATGGGTCATCATAGAAAGATTCAAAATTTTCTCAAACTTTCAAAAGTCTTATGCAGTTAAATGGAAACTTTTGAATAGAATCTATGAAGGGTATTATTAAGTGCATTTTGATATGAGAAAAAAGAGGATTCATGAGATTTCACACACACAAAAAAAAGAGTAAGGCAAACATGTAAATCCATGAGAACCTATGAGAGCTACTGGAGGAATAGGAGAAGACATAAGAATTGGTAATAGCCAAATAGATGTATTCAATCTAAAAGTATAAACTAGTTCTTCACAGATGAGGAAATTCAAGTTATACTAAGTTATGAATCATTGTGTATGAGTTCGTCCTTCATAAAATAAGCAAGATTACAACAATGTCTCATAATGATATGTGACGTTCGAACGTATGTAAAGCATATGTTTTATATATTTCAAGTGAGGTAAAGTTCATATATACGATGTTTTTGAGTATCAAGGTAAAAAAATACCAAGAAAGTAATGATGATAATAGGTGTGTGGCCATGTGACGCCTAACTGATGTTGCATGTCGTATTATGTTTGTTGTTTGAGATGTGGATTTGGTTCCTCCAATTACACTTTTTCTCCATTTTATCAGGTACACGTATTAGATGAAACACAGGTCTTAATTAATTTTTTAAAAGTCAAAATTATATTACACACAAGTATCATAATCATAGTTAAGTCAATAAGTTTTGAAATTACTTTAAATTAGGTAAGAAAACTATATTCTCCACAAACTTTGATATCCATTAATATCATTAATTTCATCTAATATTGTTATATTCAAATATTAAAATTGTAGAACCCTAATCTAACGACATTTCTGTTTAACGTGGATAAATAGTAGTCTTTCAGAAATATTTTGAATTTAAAATAATCTTTTCTTTATTTCACAAAAAAAGGATAAAATATATTTTTTAAAACATAGTTTTTTCCTTCAAACACAGTAGCAACCGTGCATGTGCACAATTACTTTCTCATTGAAACTTTGAAATTTGAAATATTAAAAAAAACAAAAAACCAATTTCCTATTTTATTTTTTTTAAAAAATATTTTTATTTTTTTTATTTTTTTTATTTTTTTTATTTTTTTTATTTTTTTTATTTTTTTTATTTTTTTTATTTTTTTTATTTTTTTTATTTTTTTTATTTTTTTTATTTTTTTTAGTTTTTTTAATATTAAAAATTTTATAATTTAATATTTAAATATAAAAATGTAAGATAAAATTAATGGATATCAAAATTTGTGGGGAATATTTTTTTACCAAATTTTGAAGAGTACTTTTTCAAAATTTATTGAATTAATTATGGTTATGATACTTGTTAATATAATATAATCTTGACCTTTGAAAATTAATAAAACACATGTCTTTCATTTAAATGTGTACTTGATTTAAATCAGAAAAGCCAGAACAGAGGAGAGCCAAATCCGGTGAGATGTCTTATTGCTGATGACGGTATGGGGGTTGGGTTACCCATATATATGCTGGACACAAATATTTAGACTTCAAGGTAGGTGATTATGTGTTCTTGAAAGTGCTACCAACGAAGGGAGTGGTGAGGTTTGAAATGAAAGTGCTGAGTCCTACATTTTTTTGGACTAAAAAGAATGAGCAAAAAGGGCATGGTGGTTTACGAGATGGACATTCCATCAAAACCATCTTTGGTTAAACCATTATTTCATGTGTCTCTATGACAAAGCTGAAACCATTCATGTGGATGAAGAGTAGGTTAGTGAGAGTTCAACGTGTGATGAAGCACTTATATCCTGAGAGGCTTTTTTTTTTTGTTTTCAATTAAAGGATGGTGCAGTCTGACCTTTTTATTAAAAATTAGAAAATCCAACAAAGCCTGGCCTAAGTCAAAGTAACTCGGCCCACAAAAACAAACAAAAACCAAAAGTCTGGCGTAATAATAAAACTAGAAGATGCCATGTGGAAATACAGATAAGATATGAAAATATACCCTTGTTATAAACATATTTGTATTATAAATTTTAATGTCTATAAACGTATTTGTATCAGAATGGGTACATACGTATTTATATTATAGTGAAAGTCTATCTTGGAGAAAAGTTAGAGGAATTGCCTTATAAATACTGATTCTCCTTCGACGTATTTCATTCCATCAAGAGAAGTAAGAACTTTCTCCTTCTCTTTTCTCTATAATATTCTTGTTCTTTCTTTATTATTTTATAACACGTTATCAGCACGAGTCTCTACTTTGAACACTCACTTTGAAAGATTCGAGGTAAGAAAAATTAAAAATTTCTTTTTCGAAAGATGTATTACGAACCACGTGAGTGATATTCCTTGGTGATTGCTGCTCTACGACCTACTGCCTCAAAATTTGAATGTCAAAGGTATTACTTTTTTGATATGGCTAACCTTACTAAACTTGATTTCGTTGCCCTTCAAAGTTCGAGCAAGAACCACCTTTCATGGGTGTTGGATGCTGAAATCCATATGGATGCAATGGGTCTTGGAGACACCATTAAAATGAAAATAAAACATCAAATCAAGATCGTAAGCAAGACTATGATATTCTTGCGGCCATGATCTGACGAAATTTTAAAATTGAATATCTCATGATTATGATCTACTTGTTTTATGGAATAGCCTAAAAGAAAGGTATGACAACCCAAGATGGTCATCCACCCAAAGGCACGATATGATTGGATCCATCAAAACTATAAGTATGTTCATGAGTATAGCTCATCAACATTCAAAATTATTTCTAAGTTGAAACTATGTGGAGAAATTATTAATGATGTTGATATGATTGAATATGTGGTAGTACACAAAATTAATTGAGAGCTCCTGAAGAGCTAATGTATTACTACTTGAAGGAATGAAATTATTGTAGTAAGTCTCAAAAGGAAACTTATAAGTTTCAAGGACATTGAAAAAATTTGAGACTATAAATTATCTTCACGTTACTACAATTGAAGCGGGTTATAAATATTTATGTAAAATATTACCCACCGCTTTCTTTTGTTTGTAATACATAAATATGCGTGATGATGAACATACAAAAGTAAACTATAAGTTTAATGGAATAAGTTGGCATAACTGGTTGGCCATCCAGGTTCAAATGTAATACAAAATAATTGAGAATTCATTGTATTATATGTTGAAGAAATAAAATATTCTTCAAAATTCTCTTTGTGTTGCTTGTTCTCGTGATAATGATCTTGATCGCTAAGATTGGAATTATATTCCCGAAATTTTGAAATCCTATAAAAGGGTGGATATGGGTCCATTCACCTACCATGTGAACTGTTTGCTAATAGATGCATCTATGGTATGGTCACATGTGTTTTGATATCAACTTGCAATTGATTTTTGTAAGGTTGTTGCTCAAATTATTAAATTAAGAGCATAGTTCCAAATTATAAAATCATGTTGATAATGCTGATTCATATCTATGTTGGTTTAGCAAAAATTGTATGCCTCCAATTAAAGCTAAATCATTGGTTATGAGAATAAAACTCCAAATAAAAATTTGGTATGAGATATGTTTATTTAACATATAGCAACACGTGAATGCATCAAGCCAACAAAGGTTTCCCTATCACAATTTGTTTAGTAGGTCGAACAAAATAATTCCATCTAAAAATTTGAATGTGCGATATATGATTCAATTGCTCCACCACAATGCACAAAGATGGGTCCCCAAATGAGCTTGGGTATGTTTGTTTTTCTAACATTAGAGGGAGAAGTGATTAGCAGCTGAAAATTGAGGTGTGATGACCATCTAAATCCGGAAAAGTGAACTTAAAGTTCAATAGATAATTCGCTTGCAAATCAATTGCCAGATATATTTGCTAACTCTATTTTATAATTCAGTTGCAAATGCTCCAATAAAAGGTCCTTGAAGGATAGGGTCTATAAGATGCCTGAAGCGTGATAGACCAAACGATTCCAAATATAGAACTCCTTGAAGAAAGAGAGGAGCAAATGATTAAGATGGTCATAATGATGAAGAAAGTGCTTTAAGAAAGCACCACGACATAACACTTCATAAAAACCTTGGCAAAGGTTCGGGTACCTGAAATCACCTAAAAATTAAGAGATCTCAATAAGTTATGTCGCATTGGAACCGATATCAAAATGATCACGACGCACACCTTGATATAATGTAGCGCTCAATATAAATAGTTGACGAGATCGGAATTCAAATATGTCAAAAAGTATGGACAGATAAATGATTGGCCAATTAAAAATACGCATTCAAGTATAATACCAGTGGATATAAATGAATTCTTGTGACATAAAGATTTTTCGTAAATTCCCGACATTATATGGAGAGGTCCTATTGTGGTGGGATGCAATTATTTTGAGGTTCCTCATAAGTATGAAAATATATGAAAACTTGATATGCGCATAATGAAATTATTTTCATGTCTAGAGAGATCAAGGATATATGAAAATCCTTGAAGGATTTAAAAGAAAGAGGAAATTCTTGGTCCTAAAGATATAGTCTCGCTTCCTACTAGGAGACATTGGAATGGATCAAACACATAATGTGTATCTAAAAGAGACTATCGATATGAGCTTATATTATTATAATAATTAAATTCCGATCTTGTTGGTTATGTGCCGATACTGGTATTTATTTGATCCCACACAAAGCTCGATCTAAAACTGCCACGTGTGGGCGTGGAGGTACCGCCATATCTTAGAGATGTACAAAGCAGTATCTCATAGCTACTTCATAAAATCATGTTGAGATAATAGCTATTCATGAAGCAAACCTAGAATGTGTGTGGTTGAAGTCCATAATACATCTCATTAGAGAAAAATGTGGTTTGAAATATGACAAATTACCCACAATTTTGTATGAAGATAATGTAACATGTATAACACAACTAATGAGGATTCATAAAAGGAGATAGAAGAAGCCAATATCTTGCCAAAGTTCTTTTACACACATGAGCTCCAAAAGAATGGTGATATTAACGCAAAATGTATCTGCTCAAGTGATAATGTGGCTGATTTATTCACCAAATCTCTACGAACCGCAACTTTCAAGAAGATGGTGCACAAGATCGGGATGCAAAGATTCAAGGATGTTCTAAATAGGGGGAGTTAATACGCGCTGTACTCTTTTTTTGTTACGAGGTTCCTTGTCCCACCGGGTTTTTCTTGTAAGGTTTTTAATGAGGCGTACCTAAAATGCGTATTATTAGATATGTATACTCTTTTCCTTCACTAGGATTTTTTCCCACTCGGGTTTTTTTTCTAAGAAGTGTTTTAATTTATAAGACATTATTATCAAATGTATTATTCAAGGGAGGAGTGTTATAAACATATTTGTATTATAGTGAATGTCTATAAAGGTATTTGTATTGTAGTGAGCTACAGGTGTTTATATTATAGTGAAAGTCTATCTTTTGGAGAAAAGTTAGGAGGAATTGTCCCTATAAATAGATGGATTCTCCTTCATTGTATTTCATCCCATCAAGAGAAATAAGAACTTTTCTCCTTCTCTCTTTCTTTATAATATTCTTGTTCTTTCTTTATTATTTTATAACAACCCTTGCTTATTTGATAAAGGAGGTATGTAAATATTGAACCTATTGAAAAGATTCATTTTATTCATATATGTTTAAATGTGCGAAGTTTTACTTATTTATATGAAATATATGTGTTCGTGAGTGACCTTGATAGTATATGATGGTTGAATAACTGTATGAACTTGAGATTATTGAGATTGCACAAGTTGAAAGTTTTGGATAATTTCAGTTATAGGAAAAATTCTGGCAAAATTTTTGAAGTGTTTTTAGGGTTAGCCAAATTTTGATGCCTTAATAGAAAAATGAATATGGAACAAATCCTAAGATTAACTTTTAGATCATGTATTATTTGATTTATATATTCAAAGACGACTATTCTTAAGAGGAAGGGGAGAAATATAAAGCCCCGTAAGTTTTTATATTTGATAATGAACTTAATAATTAATGAATGTGTCCTAACAGTATAAGATCTCACACAATCGAAATCAATTGCTTTAAAAATAGGCCAATATGTACATGGTATGAATTAGAAGTGGTTTGGAGTGATAAAGTAATCATTTTTATACAAAGAATTTGAA
>JACEIK010000275.1:69206-79212 GCA_018107945.1 Datura stramonium
CTCCATATATAAATAAGACAAAATCTATTTGAAATACATAAATAGAAATAAAGGACCATAAGCTACCATGAACTAACTGACAGCTCATCACTGGAATGCTGATACTCCAAAGCTCTCTCAAGAACTCCACAACAACTATAAATCATACTTGCACACAGAGTGGACAATAATTGCAATATGAGTATACTAACACGTACTCAATACGTGTGATAGACTGTCCCAATAGATTATAGACGAGTGTTACTTTTAAAAAATCCAATTCCATAAACATATATATACAATATTGTTAGTCTGACCGCAACCTAAGCACTCAAAAAACAGGTTCTTTTAGAAACTATGTAAAAAGGTAAATTATGTAATAAAGTGAAATGAACATAAATATTTTAGCGTAAAAAACTCCTTGCTCAGGGAATGCAAAAATCACGACCCACCTCTATAGTATTTTTTCAAACTCTCCACTAAACTCAATCAATGTAAAATTTACAACAACCTTTGTATCATGTAAGGAATTTTGCCCAACAATTTCAATATCTACCCTCTTAAATCCTTTCTTCAATGACTCATCCCTTCAATAAAGTCCCACACAAACATAAACTAAAACCTACTACAATTAACTAAGAAAGTAATTAAGATATTATTTTGAAACTACTCTATGAAACTAACTATTATAACGGAAGAATGCTATAGTAAAACGTGATATAAATATATTTTTTTTATTGTAGCAATAGCTTCTTCTTTGAGACTTTTGGTATTGACTCTATCACTCTGACGCATTTATGTTTAGGTATAGTCAAACTCCTAATATTTTTATCGTGTTTTTTATGTAGAAGTAGATAGCCACCTTTTAGTTCTCAAATTCAAACACGAAAGTTTTTCCATGATTGATCAATTCTAGTTTGACTTGATTTGCATCTTATTCACACATTGGGATTATTTCTCCTAATTCTATGTGTTCAATTCATGATAATATTTCGATATCTTGAACTCTCATTTCTGTAGAATTAGAATGAATCGTAATCCCAATTTTCCAAATCTTCACGAAATAATCTCTTCATTGCAGTCTTCAGTTCTACTAGTGGAACAAGTTCTTTGATGAGTACCTCTGACAGTGTTGCTAACTTCTTTCTTTCTTCTTGGAGATCTATTGAGGACCCGGTCTTTGATCTTCATTCTTCCTTCTTTAATATCCCTTCTTAACATAGATTATCACTTGTATTAAGTTCATCAATCATCAAAATACCATGCGATCTTGAATGTATACTCAAAGATCATGGTATTTGAATAGATTCCTCTTTTTGATTATGTCAAGCCCACAGAAGCTTCATATGTCTAAATGTGCACTCTTCTAGCAGATTCAATTTTTATAAGCTCTTAATATGCATCTTCCTCTTTAATCACAACCCCTATATTCACAATCTTTGCCCTAAGAACCAATTCCTTGTTGGTCAATACTTATAGCTTGTTGATCCAACTAGGTCTCACTACACAAGGTTGGTAAGCTTCTAATAGTTCACCCTCAATTTCAACAAGACTTATAAGCTTTCTGAATCAGTAGGCTTTAGCAACTTCAACTTCTTCTAGCATGTACAAGTTGTTAGGTTTACATGGCTAAACAAGGTTTGTAAAATTACTTAGTTGGATAGAAGAGCTAAACTTCCATACATTATCCATTGAATGACTAGGTTTGAGAAACTGATTATAACCATATGTCTTCTTAAAAACACGGTCTCATGTATGTCTTCTTCAGTATACAACATAGAGACAAGGTTCATCAAATACAACTCTATCATCAGTATTCTACGATCAGTTATATATGGTGTTTTGATAAATTTCTTCGTCATGAACCTTTTCATTTCAACTTTATCAACTCTCACATTAGCACACTGTACCTTCTTCATCGTCAATATATCCAGTGTTTCTAAATAGAATCAGGTGTCTTTATAATTTATCCTAAGAAAATAAATATACTGAGTTGATCTATAAACTGAATATATTTGGGATAGAACACTTCTAAAACTTTCCTCTTTTGAAATCATCAAAAAGTAATAGTGTTTGGTAGAATTCTCTTTAAGATTATAACAATATTATTATTCCAACACATTAAGCCTAG
The DNA here is from genome assembly GCA_018107945.1 of Datura stramonium. Taxonomy (NCBI): domain Eukaryota; kingdom Viridiplantae; phylum Streptophyta; class Magnoliopsida; order Solanales; family Solanaceae; genus Datura; species Datura stramonium. Next base: position 71,317 of record JACEIK010000275.1, read on the forward strand.
ATATAAGATTTTTTATGCATCCTTTTAATTCTATACGGAGTAAATTAAACAGAAGATTACATTAACTTACAACATTACTATGATAAAATTTTAATATAGTTTTTGTATTCCGAAGGTGGCTCAAAAAATAGGTTCTTTTTGTAAGAAGAAATGTTTACTAAGCTAGTTCCCAAGTATTTTGTTAAGAAAAATAATGAAATCTTTTGATTTCTCCCTTGCTTCCTTAATAATTAGTGTTTTGCTCCTTGCACCCACTTTTGTTCTACCCAATCAAACACCAATTGTAAGTTCTCAATCACAAAATTATTGATTTATCCATTAACATCTATTGTTAGGACCGGTATTCATGGGACCAAGTTCTCTATCATTTCTTTTAATTCCTTTTCACATGTTCATCAATATTCAAGGCTGAATTTTGCAAGTACCCTACCATTCCATTTTAGTTTTTCTCACACATATCTCTCACTGATGAACTCCTAAATTCTCAAAAGGAAAAAGTGTCAAAAATACCCCTCTACTTTCGTCTATTAGCTAATTTTTTCCCTCATTATACTATAGGGCCAAATTTACCTTCGTCGTTAATAAAGTTTGCTCAAATATCTCTTTTTAAACAGTTTTCCACCGTGGCAATCTTAAATCCACGTGGCATGACATTTGAATGAGGTGGATGGCATGTGGCATGCCACCTCAGCGCCAGATTTATATTTCTTTTTCATTTCAAATGTTTATTCTTTTTCATTTTCTTCTTTTATTCTTTTATCTTCTCATTCTAACTTTTCTTCTTGATAAATATGAGATTTTGACTATTGTACTTTTTTCTTTTCTTCTTCTTCTTAGTTCCTCTTCAGAAAACCTCCATTCATTTTGAGAGTTCTTCTTCTCCACCTCCTTGGTGAACTTCGATAAAACTTGTTGCTTAAAATCTGGGAGTTCTTCAACTTAATTTCTTTCATCCTTAAACAAAATGATTCAGGATCAGAAAGTTTTTCCTTATTAATTTCATCTTCAATTTCCTCCAGTGCCGAAGTAACAGATTTTTCCGGCGTCTCAATGACAGATACCGATTCAGGTTGAGGGGTGGATTCCATTTCCGGCATGGGGACATTAGAGACGACAACCTCTTGAGTTGTCGCTGAAATATATAGTCTTAGAAGTTGATTTCTTGATTTCTTTGACCATCTTTTTAATTTTTCGACGAGTCCAAAAATGCAAAGATATAAAAGAAAATTGAAAAATGAAGATTCATAAGGGCTAAACAAGGGATTTTGAGAAGTGAATATGAAGTTGTGGAGAAAGATGATGGAATTTTGGGAAGTGGGTATAAAGTTGTGGAGGAAGATGGTGAAATTTTGAGAAGTGGGTATGACGTTGCGGAGGAAGATGCTGAAAAAAATAATTTTAAAAAATCAAATGAGACAATACGGTGCAACATCCCTTCAACTAAATCTCTTCTCTTATAAAAAATTCAACTTCAATAGCTCAGATCTCTGCAACTCAAATGGAAGATGAAGACTTTGATCGACACCCAAAACAGAGCAAACCCACAAGCCAATCTCTAACTCATGAAGAGAAAAAACAAAAGAAGAAAAAGAAAAAGAATAAAATTTTGAATTGAAAAATAAATAAAAATCTGGCGCTGAAGTGGCATGCCACGTGACATTCACCTCATCCAAATGTCAGGCTACCTGGATTTAAGATTGCCACGATAGAAAACCGTTAAAAAAAATATTTGAGCAAACTTTATTAACGGAGAGAGTAAATTTGGCCCTATAATATAACGAGGGACAAAATTAGCTAACAGATGAAAGTAGAGGGATATTGTTGACCATTTTCCCTTCTAAAAAATATCCATCCGTTACAATTTTAAGTCTCTCTCTTCTTCAAAGTCCTTTTTTTTAGAATCACTCCCATTCAAATCTTTTCATTTATTGGGTTTTTTTATAAGTAAGGAATTTTTGGCATTTTAAAATTTTGAAAGTCTCAAGCTCATAAGGAACAGATAGGGAAGAGCCTTGAGAGGTTTAATATTTATGGATATATAATATGGTCAATTATCTGGGTTGACTAAAAACAAGGTTGATGATATGTGACTTTACTAAATATCAAAATATGTTTTAAGGAACAAGAATAATGGTTTAGATATGTGTATAAGCTTATGAAATTTAACTATGAGAAAAGGAAGTCCATACATGGAAAGTCATAAGAATTAGACTTTTTGACTTTTTTCTTTGCGGATGATCATTCTTAAGAGTAGGATAACACTGACAGTTCTCATCTAGACTCCTTGATCTATCTATTGAGTGCATGCCAATAAATGTATATGGTTGGGCTAGAGATTATTTTAAATTAATTTTTTAACACTATAACTCAACCATAGCCAAACTATTTCTCATGATTTTTGTTTCTTCCCGCTCAACCTTTCTACATCTTTAATCCTTCTTATTAAACTATTTCTCATATCATTTTTGTTTGTCTATCACATGTGTCTTGATATTCTGTAAAAGTATACCTCAATCAGGCTTATAGGTCCTCTAGCTTGTTCCTTTGCCTCTAAAGAGTGTAGTTGTGAGCTCTTCTTTATCCATCTCTTGTACATATTTTTAAAAATTAAATGAGAATCTATTTTTTTAGATCCTCTACTTTCAGTCTCTCATGATCTTCTTCTTTGATTTTTTGAAATCTGATTCAAGAAAAGTATATGCATCCACCATCTTCTCCTGTACAGTATGAATATCTTCATAGGTATTCTTGATCTCAAAAATATGTGCTTCAAAATAATCATCTTCAGACCCTTGGTCTGAATTCCTTAACCACCAGGGATTGATTTCATCACTAGAGGACTTTCCGATGGTAGATAATTCCTTCATCATCCTGTTACTGGGGACCTGTTCCCTTCTTCTGCCGTTAGTCACTCTTTTTCTAATTGTCTTTCTTTTTTGGAAAACTTCGAATAAAGTGGTTTGAACTTCAATATTTGTAGAAACCTTTTGGATTGCTTCTTCTAGGTCTAGACCTTGTGGTTCCTTCTCTATTTAGGTACCAACTCTACTGATTATTCTTTGAAATCTTTTGATGAGTAATGCATATCTTCTTCCTCAAAATCTTGGCTTTGAGTAGCTATAAGGACCAGGTTCATATATTTGGTTGTGGGAGTATTCTTCTGAGTCTGGATCTTTCTCATCTAATAGATTTTCAAATTACCCATGAGTTCTTTCATGATCAATATCTCTAGATCTTTTTCTTTCATAATAACATTGACTTTACGCACCAAAGAATCAGATAGTATACTAAGCAATTTTAAAAATTCTTCTCCCTTGAGGAATAATCACTTCAAGAGAGCTTTGTTCGTCGGTTATACCGTAAACCTATTGAACATATCTTGAAAGATTTATCCTTCATTTATATTAAAAAGCTCACACTTCCTGTTTAATAGGAAAATCTTGGTTTTCTTAACCTGACTTGTTGCTTTATGTATGGTTTGTGGAGTACCTAATACTTCTTTAGTGGTTGTGCATGAAGAAATTCTACCATATTTATTAGGTCTTTGACATTCTTTTGGATGGTCTTAATGTCTTTATCATTGTATTCATCTCTCTTCTTTGGATAAGTCTTCTTTCCCTTGTCATTTGTGGTAGAAGGGATCTTGGGACCTTCCATTAATAATATCTTATAATCCAAGATCTTTTTCTATGATGAAGTCTTGCATTCTTGCTTTCCACCAACCATAACATTTATTATTGAAGAATAGTGGTACTGTTGTTGATTGACTTTCTTGAACTCGAGGAGGTGCAACCATATTTATTTTTCAAGGTATTAGCCTTGATTAAAAGATTTGACTCTGATATCAATTGTTAATACACTTATAACCTAAGCACTCAAGGAACTAGATTCTTTGAGAAACTAAGTAAAAATTTAAATTGCCGATTAAAGTAAAATCAATACAAGTATTTTAGAGTGAAAACTCCTTACTTGAGGGAGGAAATCCACGACCCACTTTTGCAAGATTTCTCAAACTCTACACTAAATTCGAGCAATTTAAATTTTAGAGTAGCCCTTATAACACCTAAGAAACTATTCCCAACAGTCCCATCCTTTGCCCTCTTAACTCTTCTTTTCAATGGATCTACCCCGTTAATGGAATCTCTTACAAACACAAAACAATACCTACTATTCAGCTAATAAAGTAATCAAGATCTTGTTTTCATAGCACTCCAAAGACTAAATAATACAAGTCAATAATAGTATAAATAAAACTAATAGAAATATGCTCTTTCATTGTAGCAGTATCTTCTTCTTTCAGACTCTATGTGCTTATTCTCTCACTCTAACAGGTCTCTTTGGATATGGTCAAATTCCATAGATTTATGTGATGTTGTTTTTATAGAAGTAAATAGCCTCATTGTAGTTATCTAATCCAAATATGAATTGGTTCAAGTCTTTCCATGAATTTAATCCTAGTTTGACTTGATTTGAATCTTCTTCACATGTCAGATTTTTTTCTCCTAATTCCAAGCTAATTCTACGTGTTCAATTTATGATAATATTTTGATATCTTGAAATACAGTTCTTGTAGAATTGGATTATATCATAATTTCAATTCTTCAAGTCTTCACAAAATAACTTCTTCATTACAGTCTCCAGTTCTGCCCAGAGCAATAAGTTTTTTGTTGAGTTTCTCTAGCAGCATTACTAACTTCTTAACTTCTTCTTGGAGATTTGTTAAGGACCTGGTTCTCGATCTTCATTTTTCCTTCTTTAATCTTCCTTCTTCAGATATATTTTAACTTTTATAAAATTTGTCAATTATCAAAACACCATACGATCTTGAATATAGATTCACTGATCATGATATGTCTACAAATATATCAAAGAGAGATAATGAAACAAAGAGACATGCATTTCTAAAGCAGATAGTATCACTTGAGCTCTTTATACAGTTAAAGACATAAAGTAGGCATGCTCAACTCAAATAACAAACTTAAGAGCAAATACATATCAAGAGAACACGATAAATATTCTATCATGTCAATCATAACATATCCGACTCAACATAGACAACTCACAACAATTTCATTTCAACATGGCCAACTCATAACACATTCGGCATGCATACCTAAGAGAGGCCTGATACTTAGCATATTACTCCTGTACTGAGTATTTTGAACTCTGTTCCGCCAAGCAAAATCTTTCTATAGTAAACCATATATCTGATATTCACGACCCGGCTGCCTAGTCAGTCACACTTCTTCACTATCCCCCGTAAGAAGAGGTAGTTCCACCTCTAAAATTTGATTTATAATTGCAATAATATAATAATTCTAGGGTGAAAATCGTTTTCAACCTAATTTTGCTTTGAAAAACAAATTTCCCCCTCAATTTTGAATAATAGNCATTTATTTTATATTTCAGGTATTATTTGAACTTGAATTTTGAATCTTTTGGTATAATTTGTTTCCAGCGATTATAAGATTTCTTTTAGGTATTTAAAATCTACAACAACAATAACTCAGTGTAACCCCACAAAGTGGGCTCTGAGTAGGGTAGAATGTATGCAGACCTTATTTTCACCTCAGGGATAGAGAGGTTGTTTCCGGTAGACCCTCGGCTTATAGGTATTAAAAGTCTATTACCAATTTAAAAAAATTATGAGCAACAACACTAGTAAGTTGAGTTATTCATATTTACAAGAAAAATATTATGAATAATTCAAGGAATAAATTATATGAATGTCCTTCTATGTTAGAAGATTATGGAGTGGTTAGGTTATTCATAACGAGAGTAAGTAAATTTTGGCTAATCGAGAGTCAAAAGCGAATCACAAGGGGTGGATATTCTAATTTAGTTATGAGTTATCCTAAATAAAGAAATTAACACAAGATCAATATAATGTGATTACGATTGATTGAAGGAAGTGATACAAATTGCCCGAGGGGATAAGTTGGGTATTTCGACAAGAGTACTGTGAGTAATAACCTTACCGCAATTTATGTTTTTATATTGCATGGTCTCTATACATGATTTTGAAAGTAAATTGTGTTATAAAATATTTTAAAATTGCATATGGGACAAGTTTTTTACTTGATATGATACCGAAACATATATTTGAGATGTTTATCGATATTTTAAATGTTCTCACTGTTATTAGATATTTTATTATTACTTGAGATATTATTTGCATTACCAAAATGAAAGTACATGATTTGATGAGAATTTAAATGCCCAATACTATGCCGAAAATATTTTTATACGAATATTTATTGTTTACAAAGAAAGGTATGAACGAGAGTAGACTTTGATGGATCTCGTAGCTAACGACAGATTCGTTAGACCTGGTGCACCTTGTATTTACATATTACCGTTATAGCCCTTGCTAATGAGAAGGTAGAACTAACATATAGTTACTGATTTCCTTTAACAAGGACCTACTGTAATATTTGACTCCTTTATAAAGAGTTCATAGTTATTGACTATTTCTCAAGGTAGGGAGCCACACCAGTTACATGATTCATTCTTGAAAACCTCCCAAATATACGATTTGATATGACAGTGTTTACTGAGTTTATTATCGAATTGTTAAGTGATTTCTACTTACATGAAACAAATAAACTGATCATTGTTATTATTTCTTAAAGGTCATTTATTTCATGATATTTTGTTATTATCCTTCTAGCATGTTTTCTAACCTGTCCATATTAAAAATGATTGTGGTTAAGTGTTATTACTCACTGAGCTAGCAACTCACTCCCTACTATTTTTTCAAAGACCGCAGGTGACGTTGGTGAGAATTTCATTAACTAGAGTGTACAAGTTGACAGTGTCTGGTGAGCCCTGCATTGCTTCACATGGGCAAGAAATTTACTTATTTTTTATAGTCTCTTCTTTTAAACTCCTAAAGTCGCTCCATAGTCATTTCATTAGTATCATGATTATTCTTTCATTATTATAGACACGAGACTAGTATTAGACTTATTTTCATATTTGGAGATGAATTTAGTATTATTACATTTCTAATAGTCTGTTGACGAATATTATGACTTGTTTTGGAGATATGGGTTGTAGTGTTATGATTGTTGAGACAGGAAAATTTTGGATAGATCCAAAAATAGGAGAAACTCTGTCGAATTTTCTATAAAATTTTCGTTAAGACTTGCTTTGAGTTTCTATCTCTTAGTGCCGGTCACGATCCTAAATTAGATCGTGACATTTAGTTATGAAGTGTGATTTTTTCAAAAATAACTTTTGTAAAATTGAATCCATCAAAAAGAGTAATAGGTCCATAAGTCCATCAAAAACTTCTAAAACTATGTTTCAAACTATAGCTAAAATAAGCTTGTTAGAAGTTACGGTCAATAAATTTGCTATTAAAAAATATAGATCCACTAAATTTGAGACGGCCATATTTTGATATGAATAAATTATTAATTTTTTGAGTTCTATTTATCTTATTATTTTAATATCATATATAAGACAAATAAAATGTACTTAAGTAGTTGAATATCTTTATCATCATGCGATATATTAAAAATTCAAATCATGCTAAATATTACTGATCTTCCTAATGGGGATGTGATGAAAGAAATTAAATATCATATATGCTTAATTTTTATTTTTTACTTCATAAATAAAATTTATTTGTTCTATAAATAAATCTAAAATCTATAGTATATAAAAAATAAAAATTTCTTAAATCAAAAGTTAAATTATCTAAATGCACTTTAGTTATTGTACAAATAATATTTGAATTTGTATCAATTGAATATAAAAAGTAAGTTAAATCAAATAGTTGTTGAAAATAATGGCAAATCATCGTTATTGTAAAATAAGTTTTTTTAAGGTTTGATGTTCTTTTGACAAATTGATATCAGAGGTTTGTTTGTTAAGATATAATATGAAACA
>JACEIK010000275.1:96203-129003 GCA_018107945.1 Datura stramonium
CTAATAACTCAAATTAAATTAAATTAAATATACTATAAATTTAATCAACAAAGCATATATTGTCATTATCCAGATTCCAGGTAACAAATGACGACAAAGAGTGCTACTATTACAGATCGTTCCAGAGTTGTTAGAATTTCCCATTTTACATATAAAAAAAGCAGTGCGGTTTGAACTTCAATTTTACATATTCAGCTAGGGTTTCAATATTCATATACTTGATAGTATTCAAGCTATGAACTGACAGTACTGTTTACCCCCGGGGAGTAGAAATTGGTGGAATTGTGAATTTTAATTGCGCCGATTGGATTAGGTTAATGTTTCGAATGGAGATTGACTCGTCGTCCGACTCGTATACGCTCACTCCCATGGACCGTATTCTTCAGGTAATCATTGTTTTTTTTTTGTTTTTCCATAAGATAATGGTGTTTGTACCAGTTTGTAAGTACATTGACTAGCATTTGATCCTTTTTTTTTTTTGTTGATAATTTTGGTTTTATACAGTGTTGAACAAATCCAAATAATGTTTTTTGTTTTTGTTTTAGAAGCTTGAAGCTACTATAAGATTCACATTGTGATTCTTTCTTTGTTCTGTTCTTTTTGTTTTTTCGTTTATTTGGAATTAGGCTCTACAGAAAGACAATGGAAAGGGGGGTGGGGGGGTTATTCAGATGGAAGCTTTGTCTCTTCTTTTCATACTTCTCAGTAAATTCACATGTGTTATTCAAATGTTAGAAGAATAGTAAATTTCTGTTAAAAGGAGAAGAAAAACAATAATAATAGCTGAGGTGAATATTCTTTAGACATTTGCATCTGCGATTTCATGTTAGTTAGAGTCTGTGCCAGCTTATTTATCTGTTAGGAGAGGGGATGGACGTTGCAGTATCATTACTCTACATAAAGGGCCCTATCTATGCTAGAAGCATTTTTTCTTAAATCCTAGTATTAAGTTGTCCAATGGAAGATCCAAGAACTGGTGTTGGATGAGAAGGTAATTGCATTTATGTAATTGATCACAAATAATGGAACTTATTTGGCTGATGTTGATTTACTGTCAATCCTATGATTGAGAATGTACAGTAGTCTTGTATTTGGAAGTTGAAGGATGGCTACATGGAGGGCAGGATTTTAGGTAGCTAAAAAGAAGACTGTTAATTTTTTTTTTTTGGGGTGGGGTGGTGTTGGTTGGGATTCCTATGTTCGAAGAGTCCGTGGGTTTTTGAGTCTATATGGAGACTTAAAATCGTTTGACGTACAATACTTCTGCTATAACGGTCTTGAAGTTTCACTGGTTATCACAAAGGAAGCTGGTTTAGGAGGAGAATCTTATTATGTTGGAATAAAGAATCAGACGCTCATCAATGGGTGGTCTTGTATCCATAATGGTGAGTGGTATGGCAATTAAAGTAAGGTTCTGCAGGTGAAAATGAGAGAAGCATATACAGTATTTGATGATTGATATAGAAGAAAGATTTTGGTGGTAAAGCAAAAATTTCATGGCTCCATTGTCACTATCTAAGATGCTATGTAAATGGTGATACAGTGAGGTTTAGAACAGACTTTTTAATGTTTCAATATTATTTGGCTCATGAAATGGATCAACTTGTAATGAGGTCAGTGGGGGTCAGAGGCAATAAGAAGAACACCTTTGCTTAGATGCGGTCCTTTTCAGGTGGCATCAGGAAGGATTAGAAGTTTTGAGGATAAGGAACTTAGATATAATTACAGGATTTGCAGTTTCTTCTCTATCTTTTTCTCTTTTATGCCTTTATATATTGGAAACTCGTTGACCCAGAGACACAATGACGGTCTACATGTTTTATTACGATGGTACTTGTTGCTCTCTTAATCTGTGCTGCCTTCTTGTTAGATGATATCTGTTAATTGAGCAACTATGTTGCCATCCAAAACTAGTTAGGTTCGGCTGTATGAATCCTCTATATTTGTTCTGCTCTATTCTCATTTCATTCCAATAGTTCTTAGTTCTTATTAGATGATATACTTAGGAAAATTAGCTTGGACATGTGTTGTGTATCTTTCATAATTTGGCTCTTGAAGCACTAATGTTGGTACAAAGTGCAAATGCTTCCCTATGACTTTCGTAATGGTTCAGTACTATGCTTGCCCTCTTCCCATTCATAGAACTGTGCAGAATACCCCTTTGATCATCTACCCCAAAATTCTGTTTTCCTTTACCCCCCTTTGTTTGGGGTGGGGGAGGATTAGTCGGTATGATTTTATTAACCCTAGTTGACTAGCTATTGTATGTTTTAATTATCGTGATTAAAATGAAAAGCATCACAATGATGGGGTATCTTACATTACCCTATTTTCGCTAGTAAATTCTGCCATTTCTAGTTTTTGTACGGTGTGGAGGAATATCAATAAATAGGACAAGTGAACTGTGAGAAGCAGAAAACAAAAACAGATTTGATCCCCTTGTTGATATTTGTATCTTTTACCTATTTGTTCTTGGCTTATGAAGCGGGAATTGATTCTTATGAATGGGTCTTGACATGTAATCCCTTGTTCCCTTGTCAGAGGCTTGACAGTCTTGGAGTTCCTGCTGAGAATTTGGAACAACTACAGCCTGGCTTAGTTGCTTACGTGAAGAATAATAAGTCTCAGATGGGAGAGCTGGTCTCTGCACTTTTGCCTACTAATGAGGAGGCAATGGAGGTTATTATAGAACAGCAAATAGAGTCTCCAAAATCCACGGTCAGCTCAAGCGTTAATGTTAAAGATTTATTCCAAGAAAGTATGGATTGGATACAGTGGTTGATGTTTGATGGTGAACCAAGTAGAGCTCTGGAGCAACTGGCAGACACTGGTCAGCGTGGTGTTTGTGGGGCTGTCTGGGGTAATAATGACATTGCGTATCGTTGCCGTACATGTGAGCATGATCCAACATGTGCAATATGTGTTCCATGTTTCCAGAATGGGAACCACAAGGACCACGATTACTCTATCATTTATACTGGTGGTGGTTGCTGTGATTGTGGAGATGTTACTGCTTGGAAACGTGAAGGGTTTTGTTCCAAGCACAGAGGTGCTGAGCAGATACAACCTCTTCCAGAGGAGTTTGCAAACTCAATGGGGCCTGTACTTGATTTATTACTGTCTTGTTGGACAAAAAGGCTTCTATTTCCAGAAAGCATCTCTGGGAAAAATCCAAGAAGAAATGATCATTCTACTGAGCTCAAAACGGTTATAGATGAGTTAACATCTGCAGTGGTGGAGATGCTATTGAAGTTCTGTAAGCATAGTGAAAGTTTGCTTAGTTTTATCTCTAGGAGAGTATCTTCTTCAGCAGGATTACTAGATATTCTTGTGAGGGCAGAGAGGTTCATGATCACTGAAGAAAATGTCAAGAAGATTCATGAATTGCTGTTGAAATTGTTGGGTGAACCTCAATTTAAATATGAATTTGCTAAAGTATTTCTGTGCTATTACCCAACTGTTGTGAATGAGGCAACAAGGGCATGTAGTGATACAGTTTTCAACAAATATCCACTGCTATCAACATTCTCAGTGCAGATATTTACGGTGCCTACTTTGACCCCACGTCTTGTGAAGGAAATGAATCTTCTGCCCATGCTGTTGGGATGTTTAGGGGACATACTTGTGTCTTGCGCCGGAGAAGATGGTAAATTGCAGGTAATGCCGTATGCCTTAGATTTATTGATAAGCATCATTTGGATAATTATACTAATGAAAAAGGCTCATAAATACCCCTAATCTATGGGAAAAGGCTCATAAATACCCTCCTTCTACCGTTGGGTTTAAAAATACCTTTAAAGTTTATTTTTGGGCTTAAACATATCCCTCAAACTAACAGATAAATTCATGTCAAATTTAACTTTTTAAAAAGTCACATGGAATTTTCTAATTGGTGCCACATTTAATTCAAAATAATTAAAACCCACCAAATTCTTAAATCCAAACCCATGAACCGACCCATTTTCACCTAACAAGTCCCACACCAAACACTTCTCTCATACATTCACATCTTGCTTTCAATTCTTTACCAGAGTCCAACTGCAAAATAGTGTACATTTTTCGCGACCCGAAAGATGTGTTATTTCATTTCTCTATCAGAAGCATTTGACCAATTTACTAAAAGGTATTCCCCTTTTGGTCCATTTTGGGATCATGTATTGGGATATTATTAAGCCAGCTTAGAATATTCAAAGAGGGTGTTTTTCTTGAAGTATGAGGATTTGAAGAAAGATCCGATCCTTAATGCAAAGAGATTAGCAGAGTTCTTGGGGGACCCTTTTTCTTTGGATTTTGGAATTTGGGTGGGTTCTAATTATTCTGAATTAAAATGTGGCACCAATTAGAAAATGTCACGTGGCTTTTAAAAAAATTAAATTTGACTTGAATTTATCTGTTAGTTTGAGGGGTATGTTCAAGCCTAAAAATAAACTTTAAGGGTATTTTTAGAGCCAAAGGTGGAAGGAGGGTATTTATGGGCCTTTTCCTATTGATTAGGAGTATTATGCGCCTTTTCCGTTATAATAAACTAAGGAGCATTTTATTATTGTGCGGAATAGTAAAGCTCTAATATAAGCTTATATATGTACTTGTTTTTTTTCCCCAACATGAAACATATTTATATACTTGTTAAATTTTAATAGCTTGTTTCCTTGATCCTCTTTCCTTCTATGTTCAGACATGTCTAAAATCTCCTTGTGTTGCTTATGTACTTCCCTTTACATTATGTTACTAACTAGGTCGGTCCTTGTTCTAGGATGGAGATGTATGTATGATTCTTTTGCAAGATTTTGTACATTCAGTGTAGACTTCTTTTGATATCTCTACATAGTTGCTCTGACTTTTCCTATGCATGGATAGATTAAGGTATTAATTACGTCAAATGTAAAAGCTGAAATGATATCATAATACTCAATTTCTTTTAATAAGTTGGAATCAGAAGAAATAAAATTGTTTTAGTTTCTGCAATATGTAGACAAGTGCATGAAATGAAGGCCATTAACTCCTGCACAAGAATCTATTTTCATCTTATTTGAACAGAACAACCTTTTGTTTTAGTTACTGTTCTTCATGCTTTTTATAGCATTTTGCCATGATATTCTTCACTCCATTATTTCTTTTTCGCTCTGCATTGATATGTTTTTTCTTGAGTTGAGTGTCTATCGGAAATTGCTCTCTACCTCCCAAGATAGGGGTACTCTACCCTCTCTAGACCCCACTTGTGGGATTACACTGGGCATGTTGTTGTAACAGAATAGCCTTGGATGGCGAGGTTTGGTTTTGAATCTCCTATGTATTAATTGACCTAATGATCAAAATGCAATTTTCCTGCTTTGCTCTTTTTTCTTCTTCTCTGGATCAACTGGATAACTCGACTATTCTACAGAGTTCCTCATACTCCCACTACTCAATTTTCCATTAATTACGAAACAGATTCTTTCTTTATCTACAGAGTTTTTTGTCGTTAAATGCATTGAACTCTATATGTTAGTATCTTACTTAAAGAAAGAGCTTTTGAGTTAAGAGAAGTATACTTTATCAAAAAGAAGAAGAGCAGTATAATAGACACCCTTACACAACCTTAGTTAATAAGGCTGAGGGTTGTGTATTTAATTTATCATATTTTGCAAAAAAAGAGGTGTTATATGAAGATATGCCTAGAGAGAGAACTCCTACTTCTCTCTAGAATCTAGGAAGCATAAATTCCCTTCTTATAGAGGTGCATTAAAATGGCCCCTGCTGTGCCTAAAGGGAGATTGCAGAAGGGTGGAAGAAGGTTTTGAACCCATTTTCATAATTTCCAGAGAACATGTTGTGGCAAGGAAGGAGTTTTACCAGACTTGTTTGGTTGGTAGGTTTGAAAAACAAATGGGGTTGTCTGCTTTGGTTCTTGACTTGGCAGTCAAGGCCTAGAAGGTGATGTCTGGTTTGAAGGTATTGTCTATGGGTGATTTCACTTACCTCTTTTGGTTCGCTAGTAAAGCAGGTGCTCTTTGAGTGTTGGGAGAGGGGCTGTGATGGATGGGGGACTGAGGCTTGTGGATGTAGATTTCCTTCAGGAAGAGAGGATACCTCTCTTGTGAATGTGATTGGCCTACCTGAACACCTTTGGTGCTATGACCTGTTCACGAAGATTGGTGATGTTTGTGGGGGGTTTTGTGGATGTTATCTGTAATTTGGCAGATTTGGGAAGGTGCTAGTGTCCATGGTGGTGGAGAGGAGTGATTTCAACTTTAGGGTCTGGTTTACGCCATAATTTATCCTTGAAATTGTAGAGATGGGAGATAAGAGTGGGGATAGGAGAAAGGAGACGAGAGAGATGATGGAGGAGGGGTACTTTAGATCTAGCAAGGGTTGGGAAAGAAGTTTGTGGCCAGATTTTATGGGAATAGACCAGTTACGGTCACTAGTAGGCGAACTGTTGTCAAGGATTCTGAATTAGATCTAAATGAGAGGAAAAGAAGGGGGTTTAAAGGACCTCTTTGCCCTTGGATTAGTGAATCGATATGTAAGAGAAATTTGAACAAGTTCACAAGGTCTTGTAGTCTAGCTGCGAAAAGTTCTTTTGATCAGACCGGTTGAACCAACGGGTTTAGACACAGGGCCCTCGGTGGTCATCCTAATCGGAGATCTGATGCTCTAGCCTTTATTTTTAATCGGGATCTTCATTCGGCGAGTCCTAGAGGCTCAAACTCGAGGCTTGACAACCTCGCTAGGCCTCGCTCTGTTGTTCGAAATGAGACAGAGCATCAAATCCTGGGATCCAAACCTGCAGATGTTTCTGTTGGTTGGAGCTCTGGCTTTGGCAACCTCGAAAGTGGCAGAGATGCGGTGGAGGGGGGGGGAGTTGGAATGGTGGTGTTAAGGAAAAGGTGAATGCGGGGCTGCGGGAAAAGGCTTGCAAGTCTGTTTTTAGTGACAGATCTCGTTCGACGGCTGTATCGTCGACAGAAAAGGGCCTTAAAGTCGCCGGATTTGGGGTTTTGGACTTTGTTGGCTCAATTTCTAACGGAAGTGTCTTGGGTTCAGTTAAGGGGTAGAGTCGGATTTTTGCTCTCAACCTTCCTCTGCTACAATCTCGATGGTTAAAGAGGTGCAACATTCCAAGTTGAAAGCTTTTGATGATTCAAGCAGTCAATGTTTTGCTCCTGATGTGCTCCAAATTGAAGATACAAGTATAGATTGGGCTGGAATTTCCTACAAGGCCTGACAGCTTGATTAATGTTGCTGGGACTTTGTCTTTGGCCGTCTCTAATAGCAAGGGGTCTTGAGGGATCGGGAGTAGGGAGGAGATGGTGGGGCGAGGTGATCCTCAACAACAAGTGGCGGGACAACAAGCAATTTCCATTGTCAGGAGAGAGTTTGTACAATTTTTTGAAAGAAAAATGGGGAATTATAGGGATTCTGGAAGGGAGGTATATTCGAGACTTTTAGCAGTCTGTGATGGAGGGAGAAAGCTGTCTAATTGGGTCAGAGATAAATACGTCAATTTTGGTAAATTTTTTGGGGTGTCAGTGGAGGCGAAAGATGATAGAATTATTGATCTTTTGTTAAAAATTGAACTAGATTCTGGAGGTTTTGTTGGTGAAAACAATGACTTGATCGGGTGGGAAAAAAGCTCAACGGGGACTCATAGAGGAGAGAAATAAGTTATTGTGTATAGTAGGAGGAACTAGGGCTGGGCATATTTTGGTTCAATCGAAAAAACCAACCGAACTGAACTTTTTTTTTAATTTTTGTTTCAATTTTTCAGTTTATTCGGTCGGTTTCGGTTTTAAATTTTAATTTTTTTAATTTTTCGGTTCAGTTTTTGGTTTGTGAATAATTTAAATCAGTTAACCGAAAAATCAAATTTAATACAAGTCAATTTTTTTCTAAACATAATATATTCTGTTAATGATACCTAATACTAATAGTCTGCCTACAACCTATTTAAAAATAAGTGAAACTGGCCCAATTCAAAATACCAACCCAAATACCCTACTCCCTACCCTAAATTCACAACTCATGTCTCAGATTCTGTTATGTTCTCACAGGTCACAGGCTCACAACATAGTACTCCACGACGACGATGGTCGACAGGAAACTGGTGATGCTAGACCTGAGACTCCACAAAGTCGACATTTCTCACTTCCACAAGACCATAACATCACAATTCAGAACGGTTTATTCAGTTCTCACTTCCTCTTCCTCTTTTGCTTCCTCGTCTGTCAATGTCGTGGACTTGTGACGCCAACTAGCCTTCTTCCGAGTTTCGCCTCACTCTGTTGACTGTAATTCTGTGAATAACCTTCTTCCAAGTTTTGCTTTTTTGTTGACCCGACTATTCAGACCGAAAAATCGAAGCTAAATAAACCGAACTGAAATTACACAAACCGAACTGAACCGAATTTATTTCAGTTCAGTTTCGGTTAATACTTTTACCGAACTGAAAATCGAAAAATCGAACCGAATCGATCCAACGCCCACCCCTAGGGGGAACAAGGGATGGATAAAAAGTAAGGTCAATGGGAGGGGGGTTTAGAGGAATGGGTAAAGATGTTTTTTATGGATATTAAAATCATTAATTGAAATGTGAAGGGGATTTATGGCCCCGATAAAAGGGCTATCATTAAGGTAGGATTAAGGGAGTGGGGTCGATGGCATTGTTACAAGTATTTGGGGAGGGAGTTGGGTGAAATATGATTTTATCCCGGCTAGGGAAATTGCCCGAGAATTCTTTTGTTGTGGGATGAGAGAAAAGTATCGTTGTTGGAGGTGAATAATGGGGGATTTCTCTATAGCAATTAAATCTTTTAATTGCGGCAGTGGGGTGGTGTGGGGTTTTGGCGGTTCTATGGTCCATAGGGGAAGGGTCCAAGGCGGGATTTGGGAAGAGTTGAATGATGCAATGGGACAGTCGAGTCCTAGGGTGATTTAAATACTATTCGATATGGAGGAGAGGGAGGGATGTAGGGTGATTTTTAGGGCTATGGAGGAGTTTTCGGAGTTTATTGATAACCTTTCTCATATTGATCTTTCTTTGACAGGTGCTAGATTCACTTGGACTAGATCGGAAGAAAGATTCAACTTCTAGATCAAGAACCGCTAGATACTTGGTGTCCAAAAATTAGGAGGAGTTGGTCACGGTTGTTCAAGTTCCTTTGCCGAGACTCGTTTTAGACCATTCACTTCTCTTGTTGGAGGGAGGGAGGGGTAAGATTGTGAGAGCTCCTTTTAGATTCGAGAACCTGTGGTTAGGGGGCTCTGGATTTTAGAGAGAGAGGGGGGCAGGTTGGTGGAATAGTTATGTAGTGGTTGAGAACCCATCTTTCCCACTTGCTAAAAAGATGAAAATGCTTAAAAAGAATGTTAAGATGTGGAATAGAGAGGTGTTCAGGAGAGTGGAGGTGAAGATGGAGGAGATCATAAATGAAGTGGGGGAGCTAGAGAGGGTAGAGGGAGTGAGGAGCTGGGAGGAAGGAAATAGGAAAAGGAAAAAAAAATCGGAGTTGAAAAATGAGTTAGCTTCTTTGGCTTTAGCTTAAGAAGATAGTTGGAGACAAAACTCGAGGATTCTTTGGCTGAAGGAGGGGACTCTTAACACAATTTTTCCATAGGATATCAGTAGCTAATAGGAGGAGTTTTATTAATTTGATTGAATTAGATGGGGTGGTGCATGCGGGGAAGGAGGAGGTGGAAGGAGGTAGAAAGGGCAATTGTAGGGTGCTAGAATGTTTGTATAAAGAAGAGGCAGATTGGGGACCCAAGGGGGGGGGGTTAGAATTTAATCAAATAGGAGAGGAGAAGAGGGATTGGTTGGAGAGGGTTATTGAGGAAGAGGAGATGTGGGAGCGGTGGTTTCTTGCGCAACAGACAAAGCCCTGAGTGCAAACAGTTTCACTATGGGCTTCTTCCAACATTGTTGGGATATAGTCAAACTTGAGGTGATGGACATTATCGCGGCTTTTCAGGTTTTGGGTAAATTTTAAAAAAAGTTTGAATGTTTCTTTTATTGCTATCATTCCGAAAAGCGATGGTGCTACTAGTGTCAAGGACTTTAGACCTATTAGTCTAGTGGGAAGCATCTACAAGGTCCTTTCTAAGGTGTTTTCTAATGGACTTAAAAAGGTTCTAGACGATACAGTTTCTACTTCGCAGAATGCTTTTGTGGAAGGCCGACAAATTCTTGATGTAGCTCTAGTGGCCAATGAAGTGGTTGACTCGAGGAGAAAATTAGGGGATCATGGATTTTGTGCAAATTGGATCTTGAGAAAGCTTATTACCATGTGAACTGGGAGTTCCTTGATCACATTATGATGAGAATGAGCTTTGGTACTAGGTGGAAGAAGTGGATCAATTTTTTGTATCTCAACATTTAAGTTTTCGACACTTGTGAATGGTAGCCCATGTGGTT
Organism: Datura stramonium; assembly: GCA_018107945.1. Classification (NCBI taxonomy): domain Eukaryota; kingdom Viridiplantae; phylum Streptophyta; class Magnoliopsida; order Solanales; family Solanaceae; genus Datura; species Datura stramonium. The sequence continues at coordinate 106,597 of JACEIK010000275.1, forward strand.
TCTTCGGGAGTTCATGAGAAGTGAAACAGGGAGATTTATTATCCCCTATGTTCATACTAGTAATGGAAGCTTTGCAGAATGATGAACAAAGCAGTGGAGGGTGATTATTTGAGGTGCTTTTCTGCAGCATTCGATGGACAAAGTGTTGTAAGGGTGTCTCATGTTCTGTTTGCAGATGATACTCTAATGTTTTGTGACGTCAACAACGAGTAGGTGAAACACTTGAGACAAGTTTTGATTTGGTCTCAAGTGGTTTCAGGCCAAAAAATCAACCTCAGAAAGTGCGAGATCATCTAGTGGGCGATGTGGAGAACATCGAGTCTTTGGTACAGGGCTTGAATTGCAAGGTTGGGGCTCTACCTACTACCTATTTGGGTTTACCACTAGGTGCATTTGATAAAGACAAAGCAGTTTGGAATCCAGTAATCCAGAGGGTTGAAAAGAGGCTAGCAGGCTGGCAGAAGAGATACTTATCCAAAGGGGGGAACAGGATAAAGGGGGAAAAGAAGCGCGTATTAAGAGTACTCTTTCGAGCATTCCCACTTACTTCATGTCTCTATGAAAAGTTCCTGCTAGTGTTATTGGAAAGCTAGAGAAGCTTCAAAGGGACTTTAGGGATGTTCCAAAAGGGGAAAAGAAGTTTCACTTAGTTAATTGGGGTACTTTCACCACAAAAAAGTGTTGGGAAGGGCTTGGTGTCAAAGATTTGAGAGCCTTTAATAAGGCTTTACTGGGAAAATGGTTATGGAGGTTTGGGGTAGAGGGATTGCTTTTTGGAGGGAGGTGATAGCGGAGAAGTTTGGGGTTCTGGAAGGGGGAGTGGTGGACTAAAAACACGTCTTCCCTGCGAATGTAGTATGTGGGAGGAACATTTTGAAAGGATGGGAAGACTTTAGCGGAGAAGTTTAATGAAAACACTTCTTTTAGAGTGGGTTATATGAGTAGGGTGGAATTTTTGGGGTCATAGGCGGTGGAGAAAACATCTTGAGAATCATATTCCTAATATGTATAATACTCTTGTCAAAAGAAGATGTTAGTCCATCAGTTATGGAGTATGCAAGGGGGAGAAATTCTTTGGAATTTGAGGTTTAGGAGGAATCTACAAGACGAAGAGGTTGGAGAATTTCAAAATTTGATTGGATTGCTTCACCAACAAAAAGTTTTTATGGACACTGTTGATGTATGGAGATGGGGGATAGGAGGAACTGGTGTTTTCTTTGTGAAATCTTATTATGAGAAGCTCCTATCTAGAGGAAAATCGACTTCTCCACATAGTTCAATATGGATCCCCAGGATACCCCGGGAAGTTTGTTTCTTCACTTGGTTAGCTGCGAGGGGTAATCTTGACGGCGGAGAATTTCAGGAAGAGGAAGACCACTTGTGTCGGTGTTTCATGTGTAAAGAACATGGAGAAGATGTAAATCACCTTTTATTACATTGTTGGTTCGCATTTTTTTTTGTGGGGGGAAATTCTGAGATGGTCTAGAGTTGAGTGGATGATGCCGGACTCTGTGAAAGACTCAATTGTTAGTTGGGCCCTTAGAAGACGGAAGAGAACAAGCAGAGAATGGGATGTTGCTCCCTTGGCATTCATGTGGACCGTATAGAGAAAAAGGACTAGGAGGGCTTTTGAGGGCGTAGAGAACAATTTTGCTTATTTGAGAAATAGTCTCTTTGCACTTATTTCTTTTTGGTGCACCCATAAGTTTCCTATAGGTATAGAGGATTGGGTGGCTTTTGTAGAAATCATGTTTTGTTGTGAGCATCTCTACTTTTTGGTATGCTTCTTGTATGCTGGCACTTTTTATACCCTGTTTGTATGAAAATTATTACTTGGTCAACAAAAAAAATTATCATATTTTGCCTTCTTTATATTTTTATACTTTTATCATGTGATTATCAATATGAGGAATATCGACTTTGGAGTGACTTTCTTACCAAAGATTAGGTAGCTGGAAACATTCACTTGGCTTTTTGCTTATGTTGGGAGAAGTGGTCTTCATTCTAACTTTATCAATCGATAGTGACCCTGTTGGCTGCGAAATTTCTTCTTTGTATCAATGGCACATGCGAAAAAAGCAATACGAGCTAGTATTTAACTTATCAACTGCAAGTTCTTAGGTATTAGGAGTTTTTTCAAGGGTCATTCATTGTATATTTCCCAAGGTCAAATGCTCTTTAGTGCTATGTGTTTGAGTGTGAATAATTATGTATAGTCTAAGTTTAGTTTTGAGATTTACTGTTTAATGAATTTTCTGAAGCACTCCTTTGTCAGATTATTCATCATTGGGGTTTCTGATGTACTTTATTAGCCTATAGAATATGCTTCTATACTGTGTTTGGAGAGACGCTCGACTGATTGATTTAGAGGAATTTTCAAGTGCTCCCCTCTTGGTCCCTTTCTCCTTTGTAACAGAGTAAATGTGTTGATGGCTATCTTTAGCAGGTCATCTGAGCATAAATTGCTTTGATGTAGTTTATCTGGAAGTTAATTGATGGTTGGTATGTAGCTTCAACTTAAGAGAAACAATGAAACGAAAAAGGTTCATGCTTGACGAAGGTGCTGTAATTTTCTTTTGAGAGAAAATGCGCATGCTTGTAGATGCTTTAGTTTTGGTTCTTTTCTCGGGCTTACTCCCATCAATCAAACAAGTATGTCATCTGAAATATATGAACATTCGATATGAATTTTGTTTCTGTAAGGCCTTGGGCTCCACAACTAGTTTCTTTTTTTGAATTTTATTTGATAGTTCTATTCAGTGGTGACATAACTGGCCTTGTTTGATTTTCTGCTCATTCTACCTGACTTTATAGGTCTTGTCAGTTCAGTTTTATTGTTAGTGGTATTACCATATTCCTGAATTTTCAGTCGTTGGTTTGCTGATATTGCTTGGTTATTCAGGTCATGAAATGGGTAGATTTGTACGAAACTACTTTCCGTGTGGTTGAAGATATTCGATTTGTCATGAGTCATTCTGTTGTACCTAGATATGTGACTCATGCTCGACGAGATATATTGAGAACATGGATGAAACTATTGGCTTTTGTGCAAGGAACAAACCCACAAAAAAGAGAAACTGGCATTCATGTAGAAGAAGAGAATGAGAATATGCATCTGCCTTTTGTTTTGGGTCATTCTATTGCAAATATTCACTCTCTTTTGGTGGGTGGTGCTTTCTCTATGAGTAGTACAGAAGATGCCGATGATGCTTTCTTCAACACACACGGAGAAGATTTTGAAGACCAAGATAGCCAAAGACATGCAAAAGTTGGAAGACTATCACAGGAAAGTTCTGTATGTAGTATGGCTGGGAGGAGTCCATTAGAACATGCATCCAGGGTTCCTGAAGTAAAATATGATAGTTTTCCAGCATCATCAGCTGTTTTATGTTTAGCATTCGAGTGCCTGAGGGCCATTGAGAATTGGCTGATAGTTGATAACACTTCGGGACCTCTTCTTCACATATTATGTCCGAAAACAAGTCCTACTCGTGTCAATAATTTCTCTGTGTTGAAAAAAACACTTTCAAGGTTTAGAAGAGGCAGAGAAATGTTCAAATCTCAGAGTCCTCCTTCAAATGACGTTAAACTCTCGACTTCTGCTGAAGGTTATAATAAGCAATATTCTTATCCTTCCCTGAATGGTCGGACTACCTTGGATTCTGGCCAGAGTTCAGGCCAAGAAGCAGCTAGCCTTGGTGGTCATGATGACAGTATGCTGGAAGGAGATAATGCATCTGAATTAGAAGCTCTGCGGTTGCTGAGTTTGTCTGATTGGCCTGATATAGTATATAAAGTTAGTTTGCAGGATATATCTGTTCACATTCCGCTGCATCGATTACTTTCAATGGTTTTACAGAAGGCACTAGGCAAGTGTTATGGGGAGACTGCACAACCAGGGGCTAGTTCTGCTAATTTGTCATCTTCTGTCCATTATGACTTTTTTGGCCATATTCTGGGAGGCTACCACCCACAGGGTTTTTCTGCCTTCATTATGGAACATGCTCTTCGGATTAGGGTGTTTTGTGCTCAGGTTCATGCTGGAATGTGGCGTAGGAATGGTGATGCTGCCATATTATCCTGTGAGTGGTATCGCTCTGTGAGCTGGTATGTAAATAGTTCAATGTGCTATCTTTATACAAGTCCCTATGATGACCAATAAGGAATTTCTTTTGCTATGCTGATCTATATGAGATTTAATCTTTAAGATTCCTTAGATAGTATTAAGCCAATCTTCTACTAAACTTTTTGTGCAGGTCTGAGCAGGGTCTGGAGCTTGACCTCTTTCTGCTGCAATGCTGTGCTGCACTAGCCCCTGCTGATTTATATATCAGTAGAATTTTAGAACGTTTTGAGCTATCAAATTACCTATCCTTCAATCTTGAACGTCCTAGTGAGTATGTGACTCACGTTTCCTTTTACTTTCCTGACGACTTCCATTCATCCACTATGTGTTTGCTTCTATGGATCAAGTATAAAGCACTGTTTTCCTTAATTTGATGATGTACTTTTAAAGTATTACCCAAGGGACGATCTTGACACTTAGATTGGTCATTGTCAGAATAATCATGTTCCATAATTTGTACTTAATTGTGCAAAGGTAATCTTTGTGATTAGTACTGGCCTTGTCAATTAGTCTTGTTAATTGGCATACACGTTATGTATATTAAACAGTGGTTAAATCCTTGTAGAAAGAAATCCTTGATTAATTACATCTTTCCTGACGCTTTTACGCAGCAATTCCATTTGGAGAAGGAGATAGTGAAAAACGTTGGTGGTTTTATATATTTTGAGATTTTTGATGATAGTTTTTCTCTTGAACATATATTTTTCTGATGGCTTTTTCTATTAATATTTACAGGACATTTACTTAGTTACATTTGTTCTTAGCATAATTTTTAAATCTTTTCTTACTGGTACTTTAAAAAAAGTCATCTCCAAAAACAAACAGAAAATATCCCAAGAAATCATAGAAGACGTCGTCATGCCACTGCTCTTGTTAAAATTTGTAAGTTTTATAGTTCTACTGGAGCCAAAGATGTTAAATTGTGTCCCATTTCGTGGCAGAGGTATCTGCACAATCTGGATATCCTGAAACTTAAACAAATAAGATAAAAAAGAAGATTGGACAATAGCTAGGCCCTAGGGACATATTTTTTATATGTAAATTCTCCGTTGAAGTGTGTGTGTGTGTGGTGGGGGTGGGGGGAGGAGGTAAACATTGAACCTTACTTTGATTTTAATATCCAAAAATGTAATACATGAAGGAACAGGACATGGTTATGTACCTCGCATGCTATGTTATTGTTGTACCTACTCGACTCTTTACACCATTCGTACTTTTAGAGAAGTTTTAAATCGTGCCTATAGAGATCATTATACTTGTTTGGAAAAATAATATACTAGGAATTGCGTCATCCTTAAGCATTAACATGACCTTGACGATCCAATAAAATAAAAGGAACTCCTTTTAAGATCATTTGCTGCAGGGTTTTTGGTTGCCTCGAAAAGAACAACTGGAGTTTGCATTTGTATAGGGGTTTTTAGTTGCTATATACTTTCTTTGACTTGATTGATAGTCCTTCCATTGAGCTATTGCTGGCATGGGCATAAATTGGCTAATATGCTTATGGTTAGCTAGACTTAAAAGATCGGATTCACATGAGATCTGCATTGTATGTTTTTGATTCATAGTGTGTCTTGTTGTATATGTTCAGTATTGATAATATGTGATGCTTTGGAACCTCACCCGTACGTCTCCCATGCATCTACTACTTGCTCTGTCTAATACCATTTGCCATTCTTTCTAGGTACGAACCTGCTTTAGTTCAAGAGATGCTTACTCTTATTATTCAAATAGTGAAAGAACGACGGCTTTGTGGGCTAACCTCGAGTGAATGTTTGCAAAGAGAATTAGTATATAGACTATCAATTGGTGATGCCACTCATAGTCAGTTAGTGAAGTCTCTTCCTCGTGACCTGTCCAAGATTGATAAATTTCAGGAAGTTTTGGACAGAGTAGCAATGTATTCAAATCCATCAGGCATGAATCAGGTTTATATCTGACATTTGATTCATTTTTTAACCCTTGTACATTTCCAAAGGAAATCAATCTGATGATGTTTGCTGTGCTGTGATGTTTCCTAATTCCTTATCTATCACAGGGTATGTACAAACTGCGGTTGCCCTATTGGAAGGAACTGGATCTGTACCATCCTCGCTGGAATTCGAGGGACTTGCAAGTAGCCGAAGAAAGATATATGCGTTTCTGTAATGCATCGGCCTTGACCACTCAGCTTCCAGGATGGAGCAAGATTTATCCACCACTTGGTCGTATAGCTGAAGTAGCTACCTGTAGGACAGTCCTTCATATTGTCCGCGCTGTTGTATCATATGCTGTGTTTTCTGATGCATCAAACGCTTCACGTGCTCCAGATGGTGTTCTGTTAAGAGCACTGCATTTGCTGTCACTAGCACTGGATATTTGTCATGCACATAGGGAATCTGGTGAACAGAGTTGCTATAAGGGTGATGTTGTTCCAATTTTAGCACTAGCTTGTGAAGAAATATCAGTGGGTAAATTTGGTGATCAGAGCTTGCTGTCTCTTCTCGTTTTCTTAATGCGGAAACACAAGAAAGAAAATTGCTTTGTGGAGGCTGGAATGCTTAACCTCATATCTTTGGTTGAGAGTCTTCTGAAGAAATTTGCTGAACTACAACCTGAATGCATGAAAAAACTGCAGGACCTTGCTCCAGATGTGGTCAATCAATTATCTCAATCCTTTCCAACTGGTGATACAAATAGCTTCAGATCATTTTCAGACAGTGATAAGCATAAGGCTAAAGCTCGAGAGAGACAAGCTGCTATATTGGTGAGATTACACAAGAGAACTTAATGATTTGTTGTTCAATAATTTCCTAGATATGGATTGTCTGTTTTTTGCTCTCTAGACAATTAACCTTAAGTTGTTCATTTTGCTGCCGTGTTGTGTTTTGCTGTTATGTGTCCGCATCCAACCACAAGTTTGGGGTTCGAGTCACCAGAGGCACAAAATGGGAAACATGCAACCGTTGGATTTCTAGCTAGGGGGTTTGGGTTGGTGGTCTGTAAAATATAAAAAAATAATTATCCTTATCCGGCATACAGGGTTTGGCATTCTCCATGTGTAAAAATTTTATATGCATGTAATTCTGAAACATAAACATAGTATGTTCTAAACACAGATTGGGAATCCTCATGGATTAGAAGCCCATATGTATATGAAAGAAGAGACATTGAAAAAGTGTGCGGGAGTTGCCGTGCTGAGACTCGAGGGAGTGCAAGGATATATGCCAGGATGGAAGACTTAGAGAGGTCTAACCTCAAGGTAACATCATTTTGGATAAAAACAGAGAATAAGGAAATAATTGGACTCTACCTTTGAGGTAGGGGTAAGGTTCTGTGTACACTCTACCCTTCCCAGACCCCACTTTGTGGGACTACACTAGGTATGTTGTTGTTGTTTTTATGTAGCAACAAATGATTAGAAGGGTTAAACTAGGAGGGAAGTTCTCCATCTAATTATACATGTGGAGTCCAAGTATGAGCCCAAACTATTCACATGCTTATCATAAAAATAAAAATAAATGGAGGACTAGTTAATTTCGCCTTCTCTAGCAGAATTTTTTGGCATGGTTCTAGTGTAAGCAAAAATCTTGTGTTCAAGGTTCACCATCAATTATCTTGGTAATAGTTCTACATGCTTGGTTAAAGCATTTTTTTCTTTCTAATTGCAGCATTGGAAAAAATCCATGCTTGGTATAAAATTCTTGTGTGTAACAGAAAAGGGTAGTGTTACTGGAAAAATAAAAGGGTAAACTACATTAATCTCCCCTCTAGTTTGTTATAATCACATAATATATTCTCTATTGTAGCCAAGTAAAATCACAGTCTTCCCCGTTAATGACTTTTGGCTGGTGGAGTTAACTTTGAGTCTATCGAGTCCGTTTTGCCTTACCTGGACTATAGGCATATTAAATTGTCAAGTAAACAGCTAAAAATTCATCAGTTGATTAATGAAGGTATCCATTTTCTTAACTCAGAATGAGTATATTAATATTTTGTGTCTCAACAAATGTAATTACAATTTCAAATGAAAAATAATACAGCTTAGTATAGATGAAAAAGTATTCCTACTTAAAGTACTTTCTGAGCTATGTTTGGGTGGGGGGGTTGCGTTAGGTGACTACAATGGAGATGTTCTCGCCAATCTTTTGGATGTAGATTGAGAATATTCTGCCCATCTCAAGTTCAAATCCTTTTTTTTTTGAGAAGGTAATATATTTGTATATTAATAGTAAATTGGACTCGACTTCTTAACTGTGGAAGTCACCCCTAATTACAATGGAACATGCACATATGCCGTTTCCATTCTATAGCTTACAAGGAATCTAAAAAGTCTCAGTTTCAAATCCTAGCAGAGGCAAAACTTATTAGGTGATTTCTTCCCCTCTTTCCAAGCTTTGGTTGACAAAGTTACACGGTACCTGTACTGGTGGGAGGTAGCAAGTACCCGTAAATTAGTCGAGATGCGCACAAGCTGGCTAGAACACCATGGTCGTTAAAAAAAATATACTGCCTCACACAGGTTGCAGAGGCAAGAAACCTATTCCATTCCACAAGAAGTAGGAACATAACTTTATCCTGCAATACATCAAGGCATATATACGGAAGAAGGAGGATTCCGAACCTATCAAACTCTACTCTTTTAGTATTATCACAACCACATAATTTAATTAACAGAAACTCCCCCAAACTGCACAAAACATTCTCCTTTTACTGCAAACAGGTAGCAGTAATTACTAAAAAAACGGTTGTAAATAATCTCCTCCATGTTTCCCTAGCGAAGGTGTAATGCATAACTGTGTCTATGACTTGCTGCTGTATACTCCAGCTAAGGACAATGTGGAACAATACCTGCCCCCATGATATCTTGAACAAGTCATTAGTCACAAGTCCAACATGGAATTTTGGAGTTGCTTATGTCATAGAGGGAAGTATTGTTTCAGATAAGCACTCAATGGTATGGCTTAGTGGTCAATGAAGTGGGAGAACCATGAGGTCTAATGTTCAAGTTCAAACGGAGGCAAAAAATACTATGTGATTTCCCTCCATCAACCTAAGCTTTGGTGTACAGAAGTAACTCAGTACTTGATGGAATAATCCGGTGCGCACAAGTTGACTGAACACCACTGTCAATAAAAAAAGAATAAAGTATTGTTCCAGCTAAAGGAAGACAGTTGGGTACCTGTCTGAACCTATGATTTGCCAAATATGGTAACAAACACGTACAAGTGCATCTGACCTCATACAAAAGCTCTTTGGTGCTAAAAAGAATATGTGTTGCAATGTTTTTTTCTCCCTAAAGTTGAAGCTGGCCTGCTTTTCCCTCTATAATTAGAAACATAAATTTAGAAAATTCCATTCTAACACATCATAGATTTAGAATGTTACTTGTTTTATTGTCATTATAATGTATACTTCCATTGTGCTATGTTGCCACACCATAGTAGAACCAGAGAAAATTTAATCCTTCTGTTTTCAGTTGATAGCACTGGGAGAGTCTTGTTTGACTCTGTCGCTTTCTCAATGTACTCCATGTCTACTTTACAGGAGAAGATGAGGGTCCAACAATCCAAGTTTTTAGCAAGCATTGATTCCACAACAGATGTTAATGCGGATGATTCTAAACATGGAAAAGAGTTATGCAATTCAGATGGTAGACCTAGATCTGAAGAGGCTACTCCTGTTATTTGCTCTCTTTGCCATGATCCAAATTCTAAAAGTCCAGTATCTTACCTAATTCTTCTTCAGGTAGGTGGCTCTATTTTATGTGTTGCTATCATTTCTTCTACTTGGATGTGACTGGTGATTTATCTGATTATTGAACTTTAATTTATCCCCTGATAAAGTGGAATAATACTTATTTCATCTTGATTCCTGAGATAAGAAATCCAGGCTTCTCAGTTTCACCAACAGAGGTCCTCCTTCATGGGAACAAACTTGCTGCCCTGGGAAAGAGCTCACGTCTTGTGCCAAACAAGTGACAGACAATTCATCTGAAAGGAGCAATCTCTCAAGAAGTTCAGAAATTATGTCATCATCTTGGTTAATGCAATTAATCCAAAATAAAGTAAATGAGTTTGCTTTAGAAGGACAACCTAAGGAAGTGGAAGCATTTCTGGAATATATCAAGGAAAAATTCCCCTCAGTGAAGAACATTCAACCTTCTTGCGCATCAAGCACTGTAAAGAAAAAGGCGTCCTCTTCCTTCGATTTGCTAGAAGAACACATGTACTCGTTGATTCGGGAAGAAATGGATGCTAATTCATTGCACTGGGATCATATAAAAAATGATAGGAAACTTTCAGCATTGGGTGATAATGGGAGTTCTGAGTCACTTTTGCTTGGAAGATACATTTCTGCTCTTTCAAGAGAATGTAGTCCTTCTGCATCAATGAAGAGCCCCAAGGCACAATTGGAGTCAAGTATGCTGCTTCCAACATACAATGGATTTGGTCCATCAGATTGTGATGGAATATATCTTTCCTCCTGTGGGCATGCTGTGCATCAGGGATGTCTTGACCCCTATTTATCTTCGCTAAAGGAAAGGTAGTAATTTTTAACCAAAAAAGAGGGTGTGTTGCCTTGTAAGCTTTGGTTGTAATCCATTCCTTTTGTTTTTGTATTTTTGAGACTGTCTTGTTTGACCATTGAAGTGAACATGTCTCAAGCTAACATCAATTTTTTCTGTTCTTTCTTTTTCTTATTTGGCGGGGTTCTCTTTTTATCTGTCATAGGGTTGTTTCTTTCTTTTTCTGATTTGGCGGAGTTCTCTTTTTCTGTCATAGGGTTGTTTTCCTTCTACTGACCATGTATTTTAAACTACTTTATTCTAGTATTTCCTTCTCAAACTTAGATAGGTTTCTTGTATTAGACTTCCTATTTGGATGTGTTATTGTGTTCTGCAGTATGCCTTCCCTCCAATTCTGCAAGTTTAGGGCAGTAACTGTCTCATATCTTTTACACAGATATACCAGACGAATTGTTTTTGAAGGGGGTCAAATTGTAGATCCGTATCAGGTACAATAACTCGTCCTAATCTTACCCTCTGCTCTCTGATGGAGTCAATACTAAATTATTTTGTCATTTTTGCTGTTTTTCAGGGGGAGTTCCTCTGTCCTGTATGCCGTGGACTTGCCAACTCAGTTCTGCCAGCAGTACCTGCAGAGACTAAAAGGTCAACACCATCTGTTTCAACTGGTCCATCAGATGCTGTTGGCCTTTCGGCGCTTCGTTTTCAAAAAGCTTTATTTCTCCTGCAAAGTGCAGCTGATGTTGCTGGAAGTAGAGAGATTTTACAGAGTCTTCCATTTCAGCAATTCGGGCAGATGAGAGTAAATCTTGAATCTGTGGTTCGGGTATTATGTGAAATGTATTTCCCGGACAAGGATAAGATTTCAGAATCTGGTAGGCTTAGTCTCTCTCTGATTTTGTTTGACACACTCAAGTACTCACTTTTATCGACAGAAATTGCTGCTCGATCTGGGAAGACTTCTTTAGCTCCAAACTACAGCCTTGGTGCTCTGTACAAAGAACTCAAATCTTCAAACTGTTTTATATTAGCTTTATTACTAAGTATTGTACAAAGCACACGGACAAAGAACTCACTTACTGTTCTGTTGAGGTTAAGAGGAATTCAGCTGTTTGCTGAGTCTATATGCTCATGCACTTCTGCATATGAGCCTCCAGACAGTCCTACTGTTGGAGGTATGGTTCCTGTCCATTAGTTGCTTTTTGTGCTTCCATTATTTTGTAAAGGATAAAGCTTAGATTCCGGAAACATGGATGTACTGGTAATTGATGTCAGGGGAATGTAGAAGCAGTTTACGATTGTTGGTGTGCTTTGCAGGTAATATGCAAGACATCTTGGAATTTTCTGAGACGGAATTACAGTACCCTGATATTCAGTTCTGGAAACGAACCTCTGATCCAGTTCTTGCACATGATGCTTTTTCATCATTAATGTGGGTGTTATATTGCCTCCCCTGCCCATTTCTGTCATGCGAGGAATCATTCTTGTCTCTTGTTCATCTTTTCTATGTTGTCACCATTACTCAGGTTACCACATATTGTCTTTGTTCAATCGTTGTCTTTGCTACAGATTAGTGTTTTTTTTTGCTTGAAGGGTGCTAAGTCATTGTCTTCTCGTTTCAGGCTGTAATTACCTATTGCATGAAGCGGCAAACTAGATTGACTGAGTCAGGATGTGATGATTCTCTAGTTACTGACATCTATAGAATAATGGAGGAATACGGAGTTGCTTACAAATATTTTGATTCTAATCATATTGAAACTCATGATGTCAAAGATGCAATTCGTAGCCTGAGTTTTCCTTATTTAAGAAGATGTGCGTTGTTGTGGAAATTGGTTCATTCTTCTGTATCAGTACCATTTAGTGGCGGGAGTAACATATTAGATGGATTACCGTATTCCATGGGTGAAATAACGGAATGTGGAGAAAACATAGCAGTTGAGGTCAATGAGCTTGAAAAACTGGAAAAGTTATTTAAGATTCCCCCACTTGATGATGTTATTAGTGATAAGATAGTACGTTTTGTGGTTCCAAAATGGTTGCGTTGTTTCTCCAAGCAGTTTGAAGCGCGCGGGCTAAAGGGTGTTATGTATTCTACCCCTGCAGTCCCATTTAAACTGATGCTTTTGCCTCATCTTTACCAGGATCTCCTACAGAGGTTGGTCATTTACATGCATAAATACTGTAGTTTCTTCTCTACCATATTCCTAATAGTATTTCACTTGTCTACTATCTTTGGATATGTTGGTGCTACTTTCAGGTATATTAAACAACATTGCCCAGACTGTGGAGTTGTTATGGAGGAGCCTGCATTGTGCTTGTTCTGTGGTAGACTGTGCTCTCCAAATTGGAAGTCGTGCTGCAGGTTCAAATGCATCTTTTATTCTTCTGATAGTCCTCGAAATTATGTCTGACATATTTGATTTTTCCAGGGAAAATGGGTGCCAAACACATGCAATGGTATGTGGAGCGGGTACTGGGGTGTTCCTATTAATCAGAGTAAGTGATATTTCCTTTTTGCTCTTGTATTTTTGTTTTGATCTTTTTGATGCAATACTGTCTTTTAGGACAAGTAGAATGACTTTTTCTTGTCCTTTCACTACAGAAAACCACAGTGTTGCTACATAGATCTGCTCATCAGGCATCGTGGCCTTCCCCATACTTGGACGCATTTGGTGAAGAGGTAAGTCAGTGGTTTTAGCTATTTTTGCACGGTATGTAAGGGCTTGGATTGCAGGAGATTTGTGTTTGGTTGACAACAATTTTGTTTTCTTCTTCATTTTCTAAGAATATGGAGAAGGGGGAAAATAGATTGTTTCACCTAGGAGAAATCACTGGAAGTCTCAAGAATGTCCTTTCGAATTGGAGTCAATTCAGTAAGAAGCTGAAGTTGTTTTCCGTGTTTTTCTCCACAAAATGAAAATAGAGTTGGAACTGGTCATAAAAGGTCTCCTCTTTGTAGGTATCTGCTGACAAATCACTTTTCATAATTGACCAAAACATGTCTCCCCTCGCCACCTCCTTTCTCTTCCATCTTCCGCAATGCCAACCCCTTCCTCCTGGCATGCTACTTTCTCTCCAACCCACAGCCCTAAAATGCAACCCGACATCCATCTTCTTCTGCTGTTTTCTCTGTGTGTCGCCAGTGAATATATCAACTTTGGTTTTTGGTGGGGGATCCAGCTTATAGCAGAAGAACCGACTTTGCTTCACGTGTAAGTAGCCATATCTTGTTCTCAAATTTCACTCAGTGATGTGGAACATCAGTTAATTTTTGTATTCCTTTTATTTCGTCTTCCAGCTTTTTTTTTGGGGGGTGATGCTGGAGCTTCAGTAGAAGTGTTGTGAAATGGGAAAAGTGATTTTCTTTTTGACAAGAAGATAGTTGGATACTCTCTAATCACTCCAAGCAAGTTTCTAAAAATCCTGGGAAAACCAACAAAAATTTGAAATGTGAAATTCTGTGTAAACTTGATATGTTAAAGTTACTAATTGAGAAGCCTTGAATTCAGTAATTTTTGAAGCCCTTATTGTGACCTAATGGTTGGTTGGATATGAGTATTTTTCGTTTAATTTGAAAATTTGCTACAAAGTGGGAAGACAATCAGGTAACTCATCTTTTTTTACAGCCAATTTGTTTTGGACTTCTATTTTTGAAGTTGAATTGTGGGGTCATGTATTTATTTTTAAATTAGAGCTAAATCCTTAATTGCTTAGAAGGCCCCCTAATGGCCATCTTTATACATGCAGAGAATGGAATTAAATAAAACTATGTTATTTGATGAGACTCCAGTGGAGGTTATATACAGGTGAAATAAACCAATTATCATAAACTAACTCCTAGAATATAGGAACAAATAACCAGTAGCTAATACAAAACTGACGCCTAAATTAACTGAAGAAACCTAATCCTAATCAAATGTGTATCCCGAGTAATAGTACATGTGCACAGTAAAACTCTGTTCCAACAGCAGTAAAACAATATTGTTGATGCGCTATTAATCTTGCCACCTTAATAATCAGTTTTGTAAGGTTTTATTTGTCACAAAAGGTGTTTGTGCCGGGGGGCAGTTGGTGTTAATAATCATCAATGGTTCATTCAACTTATTTCTCTCATAGAGCTAACTGTAATTTACTTGTTACGTCGCATACTCTTTATATCATTATTTCCATTCTTCATGTATTTTCTGTTCGACACATGTTTCTGGCACTAATACGAGAAGCTTTAAAAGTCACATAATATGTACACGTAAATTGCACAGTGCAAAAATATATAGTCATATTATTTTTAGAACAGTTTATACTTCCTCTAGCACAGCATAGCAGTTTAGTTTCTCTTATGAAGTTTGCGGGCTATTTTGAGCCCCCAAGCTCAAAATGTGAAACAATTACAATAGGTACTTTTTATTTAAGAAACGTTGCTATTCAAAATAGCTCAGCATACCAGTTTAGTTTCTATTATGAAATTTGCTGGCTATTTTGAGCCCCCAAGCTCAAAATCTGAAACAATTAAAATATGTACTTTTTATTAAGAAATGTTGCTAGTTAAGGTTGTTTGTACCCTCAAACCGTCTTCAATTTTTTCTTTTATTTTGTTTACCTATTTATTTAGTTTTATATTTTGAGTTAAAAAGTGAGAAGAAATTTGGCCCGGGTTAAATTCATTTTAGGATGTCTCTAGAGTGTCCAGTTTGTGACAGTCCGACTTAATCTGTTACAAGATGTTTCTTAGGATCAGGTGTTATGGTCTTTGGTGGTTATCCGCTTGGATCTTAACACTTTCTTTTTATACATGCAGGATACCGAAATGCATCGTGGGAAGCCATTGTACCTAAATGAGGAACGCTATGCAGCCTTAACTCATATGGTATAAAAATATGCTTTGCATAATTTACTGCTGCTGCGACTGAGTTTCTCTTATTGTGCTATTTGTTAGGTGGTCTGATTAATGTACTTGGATGTAAAAACAAGAGAAGGGGGGTAAAGTGAAATGCCAATGATCTATGGAGGAAAAGAAAAGTATAGTTTCTTGTTTCTATGATTGTCTTGGTTCTCGTGGAAAAAGCTGTTAAAGGCATCGAAAAAAGTAGTATGGCTTAAAAAGCTAGGGTTAATGATATACCATGTGCACCTTTGAGCTTTGAAATGTCTTAGAGTGCAACCATTTAGCCACTGCTTATGGTACCTCCTTTGCCTAGAGAGTTAAAGGCTCTTTCACCAATATATATATATATCTACGTACTCCCTCAGTCCCATTTTATGGGATACTCTTCCCTTTTTCATTTATCCAACAAGAAAGAATGACATTTTCCTATATTTAGAAGCAATTTAGTTTGAAGCCATTTTGTCCTTAATGAAATAGTTTATAGAAGCAATTTAATTTGAAATTTTCCATTTTACCCTTAATGAAATGATCTATAGCCAATTTAATTTGAAATTTTCCTTTTATTTTATTATTTTTATTTTTTAAAACTCGGTGCACAGTTAAACACCATCACATATATTGGGGTAGCGGGAGTATAATTTACTGAAAATTGAGCAGGTAAGAGTCATTTTTTCCCTTTCGCAAAGTTCATGGTTCCTTACTCCAGTGTTATCAAAAGCAAAAAGCGCAAATAAAGCGTGAGCTTTAATGAGAAAAGGCGCAAAGGAGAAAACATACATTTATATATGTATCAAGTTCAAGACTAATAATTATAAGCATGAATAACAAATATATGGACAAAGAAAATGAACTGCTTAGAATTAAGTGAAATATCAATTGTTTAGTGTAGACTTTTCAGGAAACACTCATTTGCAAGGAAAAGTTTGTCTTAGAGCCCTGATGATGACACTAAAGCGCACATTAAGCGAGACGAAGCGCTCAACATGTTTTGAGCCTCGCTTCAGGGCTTAAGCGCGCCTTTGTAAACACTGCCTTACTCTCAAACACTCCTAAGCTAGACTTATTGTAATTGCATGTCCTGTACTATGTTGTCTTCTAATAGCTCCTAACTTTATTCCCCTTTTCGGTATCAATTATCCTCTTCACTATTAGGAGTGACAAACGAGCGAGTCGAGTCAGATATGGGCAGGTCGAAAACAAGTTAAATAAAAACAGATAAAATACCCGACTCGCCCATATTTAATATGGATAAAAATGGGTTACCATATTATCCAATAGCTATTTCAAAAATGTTGGCTTCATGAGCTACTTAGTAGTGCTTTCAAGAAACAAATTGCTCAACTTCTTATCCATTACAAATAATAGTATATAGTATAGCTTATAGATTTTGTTCATTTTACTCATTAAATTACCCATATTTTAAATGGACAATATGGGTTGACTCATATTTTAGCTCATTTTTAAAACATCAGGTACCCAAACCCATTTAAAATGGATTGAGTTGGATGGATAACCACATATATTATCCATTTTGCCAGCCCTAAATTTACTGTCTTGATTATCTTCTTCATAACAAGGAAGTTCTTTTCCTGTCTTCTGAAATTTGAATGAGCATAACTATTGCTTGAAACCAGGCAATGTAGTCTGAGAAACAATGGTTCACAGTTATCTTTGTTGTGTAGCTCTAGTCGTAGCAATTTTTTGATTTATTTGAATGGACATTTTAGGTGGCTTCTCATGGACTAGATCGGAGTCCAAAGGTGCTTCGTCAGACGAATATTGGCACTTTTTTCATGCTTTAGCTCGATTTTTTCATAAGGTTTGGTAAAGGTCAATTCTAGATTGCCGTATTCTGTATGTTTGTCTTTATTTACTGACAGGTAGTTTATCTTTTTTCTTTATCTGGACCCATGCAGGTTAACTAGGCCCATGGAATTCGTCTAAGATGATAAAAAAGTTATCAGCTGTCCAGTCCCCAGTTTTGACTCAGACAGAGCATGTCCCATGTTCCGCGGTCTGCTACTATCTAATATACAGATATCGAGGTTAGTCTGTAATTTCTTTGTTTTATTCCGATAAAGTTTGCTTCAGATGTAGTGCAACGTAAATAGATCAGTTTCATTTGTTTGTCTTGGCGGCAGGGTTTTCCAGACAGTTCCTTTGTATGATTGTTCATGATTAGTGTTTCTTAAATTCCTTTGATTAATTCAACTTTAATATACTTTTCCTGATATTTCAGTTATCACTGTGTTAATGATGTGCCTGACCTTGCAGAAAAAATGTAAGATGAAGTGCCTTAACACCATGTTAATGAAGTGTCTAAGATTTTAAAAACGGTTTCCAATAATTAAACTCCAGACTCGGCACCAAAATCCCAGGTGGAACCTCAAAATTGATCAATGAGATTTTACAATAAACAATGCAATCTTGGGTAAGGACTGCCTGGTGTTTGGACTTTCTGCATGTTAGGGCATTTTAGGAGCTCTCTTGAACAAGTCAGAGGTTATAGACCAACTTGGTTCTAAATACAGGGATATTCGGCATCCTCATCTGCTAGGTTAAAGTTGTACATGATTTTAGCAAGTACTGGTGTCAGATAGTGTTTGGCAGGAGTCTCTTTTTTTTTTTTTTGGTTTAGTTTTGTTAGAGTTTGTTTGTCAGTTTAAGGGTAAGTGATTATTCTTGGAATTCTCAAAGGTATCATTTTTGTAGGGCAAACTATTAGATCAAGGGATTTGAAGGATAGTTTATGATTGATGTATACCCTTTTGAGGTTTTCAAATGATGACCAAAAGATGTGATTAAATATCTATGCAAATAGCTTTGTCCCTGCTTGGTTTTACTGATCCACGTGGTCGGAGGGAGGGGGATGGAGAATTTTTCAATCTTTAAATTTGCAATTCATATTAGAAATCTTTAGCAATCCAAAACCCTAATGGAAGAATTGACCTGTGGAATCAGATAAATGACTAGACTACGCTGCGTCGGCCCCTCTGCATGCCCTCCCTCCTTTTCTAAGGCGATGGTAAAAATTTAAATCACATGAAGTATTTTATTTCTTTCCACTCGCCCAAATCAACCCCCGGCTAAGCCAAAAGAATTCTAGCCTGAAGTTGTGTGATGTTAATCTTTACAAGTATCCTCAAATTTGCAACTTTTTCTGGTTTGCATATGTTGGTTTCTAAGGTAGTTCAAATAAGCACTTAATGCTTTTCCATTTCATCCCCATTTTCCAAAATCATTATCCAATTTTTCTCGGTGAGAGTTGAATAAAACTGAAATTCTTTAATATACTTATTGATTATATTAAAATGAAGTCAGTTGCTACTTGTATTATCGTGCATATAGTTTATCCGTATCTGAATTTTATTTTTGAAAAACAAATCAATGGTTGAGTTTATCATTTTAAAGCAAAAATAAGTCTATTGGGATGGAGGCAGCAAATGTGTTTTCACTACTAATTAAGTTAATGACAACCAATAGAATAGAGTTCATTTATTCAAAGGGAAAAAGTAAAAGAAGGTCAAGTACAATTCACTAAAATATAGTTAGTATTAATAAACTAAGTCTGAATGAGCAAAAACAAAATAGAGAGGATGATTCTATTGGCACTTTTCAAATCACTTTTATGTTTTAACACTCAAAATCTTATAAAGAACTTCTAACAGTCAACAAGTTTATTAAGAGCAATGTCCCAAATAAGCGTGCATGATTGAAATTCTTTATTTTTTCTTACTATTATTGATTATACTCTATTTTGATTGAGAATTTCCTTTAGTGTGTACATCCCTGATCTGTGAGCAAATTTTTTTTTTTTTTGATGAA
This sequence comes from Datura stramonium, assembly GCA_018107945.1. Lineage (NCBI taxonomy): Eukaryota > Viridiplantae > Streptophyta > Magnoliopsida > Solanales > Solanaceae > Datura > Datura stramonium. The sequence continues at coordinate 125,941 of JACEIK010000275.1, forward strand.
GTAAATGTTTCATTAAAGGCATCAAGAAGATGCAAAGTAATTACAAAAGTAGAAGCAAAAATAGTTGGGTCTGCTAGCTCCAATAAATTATGCTAAAACACATGAGGTATCCAGCTTTGAGAGAGTGTAAAGGAGTTGATAGACCATCAAAACATCTTCTATTCCTTTTCCTCCAAATACTCCAAAAAATTGTTGCAGATATCATCTTCCATGTTTGTTTGATGGTGCTGTCAACTTTCCAGCAACACCAACTCTCAAAAACTTCTTTGATACTATGTGGCATGACCCAACCGAGTCCAAAAAGAGAGTAAAACATGTTCCACAGATCTGCTGCAACAGTGAAGTGCAAATAAAGGTGCTCTGGCTTTCTGCTTCTTTCTGACATAGGTAGCATCTATTCACAATCTGAAGTTTCCTTCTAGAGACGTTTCATATAGTGCATTCCAACTAAAACAAATAATTCTGGGTGGTAGCTAGGTTTCCAAATTAGCTTCCATGGCCAGTGATCCTGTTTCGTACATCAATACCATTCAGCCACTGTAGTTGCTTGGCTTTTTCCAACATTCTGCTTAAATTCTCCATTGCAAGTATGAAGAGGAAAGGAGAAAGTGGATCTCCTTGCCTCAAACCTCTCTGTTGGGAGAAAAAGCCAACTGGACTTCTGTTGATAAGAACTGAGTATTTAACAGTAGAAATATTGAAATTGATCCATTTGATCCCTCTTCCACCAAACCCCATTTGCATAAGGATGAAAACAAGACATGACGAATTCAACTGATCAAAGGCCTTCTCTATATCCAACTTGCATAGGATGCCTGCCCCTCCATTTTCTGTTTCCAATCAAGAACCTCATTTGCAATCAATGAGGCATCAGTGATTTGCCTATCTTTGACAGAAGCATTCTGATGATTAGAGACTAGCTTCTTATAACTGTCTTTAACCTTTCTGCCAGAACCTTAGTTACGATCTTGTAGACACTCCAAATTAAACCAATTGTCCTGTAGTCTTTGAGTTCTATTGCTCCTTTTTTCTTGGGAATAAGGGCTTGAAGGAAGCATTGCATGATCTGACCATCCAATAATGCTGATGGCAATAGTTTATAGCTGCAAGTATGTCAACTTTGATGAAGTCCCAAGATTTCTGATAAAATGTCATTGTGTACCCCATCTGGCCCTGGTGCCTTGTCTGGAGCACTAAGACTGAATAGCTGTCAATACTTCATCTTCCTGATTGCTTTCAGATTAAATTTTTTCCTCAACTGAGATGGAAGCAATGCCCCCAAAAGTTGGCTGATGGCCTCCATTGTTCTTGTTCAGTGTACAACCTTTCATAAAAATCAAGAGTTTCTTGTTTTATCCACTGCTTATCCTCAATGATTTCAGTTCCCACTTTGAGTCTGTCTATGCAGGAGCGGACAAATTTTTTACTATATGTGTACAGGAAATTATTAACTATCAAATTAAGAAGTTGATCATTAGGAGTGGACAACCACATAACCATTCTCTTTTGTGGACTGTTAATTTGCTCATTTATCCTTTGAGAGTTTTCATCCTCTTTATGTATTTAGTTCACTCTTTATGGGTTCCTACGTCAATACTCCAATATTTTCAAAATACAGATTCTTCCTTGTTCCACATTTTGAAGAATCTAAAACTTGGTTACATTTCTTTTTTAATCATATTAATTACAATTAAGTAGTTTTCCTAAAATTCTCCCCCATAACTTCCTTTTGGTTGTCTGCTAAGAATTTATTGTTAGTCCATAATATTTTCAAGAATAATTGTTTTTGTTTTCTGGTTCGCTCGACAAGCATACTCATTGGAATATATAAGCTACCTGAAAATTTTGGTTCATTTTGAGTTTCCTTCTCTTAGAATGTTAAGTTGGACCAGTATTCAAAATGAAGACAGTTGCATACCTTTCGTGCAAAGTCTTGCTGGGGGCAGGGTAAAAACCTTATCCAATATGTTATGCTCTTCAAAATAAGTTTGTAATATTGCCATCTAATCTTTAGAACATTTCACTAGGTTTAAACTTCTCTAGTTGTTGTAATCAATGTTGTTTTCGGAGACTTTGACCAAATAATAATAATAATTTGTTAAGAGTCAGAAAGGTTTTAACACGGAAAATTACTAAAACAAGACGGCTAGAATCATTTTAACTAAGTTGAGTTGAACTTGGAGAAAAAAATGCTCTCTTCTGCACTTTCCAGTCAAATTCTCTGTGCTAAAAAAATGTTATAGAATGTTGCTGATGAGAATTTTCTTGTTGCCTCCCTCTGATTCTTCTCTTGTTTTGACTTGTCTGTCGAAGTTACTGCAACTTGCAGGCTGCTGATCAGTCCTCTCATTATTTTTTTCTGTCAAACTCCTTTTTCTCAAGGAAAATGACAAAAATTCCTTGATGGTTTAGATATGCTAGTTTATAGCATCATTTGTATAGTTTTTGCTAAGTATAAAACATCTGTGGCAGATCAGTATGCGTTGACATCTGCGGCAGAGAAGGATTTGCTTTTACCAGAATGGGAGGATTCGTATTCCATGAAAGTGACTTTGGTGATGGAACGGCTGGTTTTTCGTTTACTTGTACAGACATTGTGAATAAATGGTGTGTTTTAATTTAAGTTTTGATCCATCAAATTTGTCTACTAGAGGTGTATATTATAGTATAAGCAGGCATTATGAGTAATGAGATACCCCCTTCTCCCAACACACACACCGTTTACTGTGAAGATGTAAATTGAGATCTTTTCAACAATATGTTGAGGCGTTGCTAAGGATTTTGAGTTTCACTTTGATCTTAGCTTTACTTTTGCACTGTCTTCACAGTTCCAGCTACTTTATCTGCCTTCGAATTATGGTGCTCACTTCACTCTAGTTAAAGATTTCGGCTCGGTAAGTTTGGTTCAGTTTTTAAAAATAGGTATATTGTATTGGTTTCGATATTTTGTTGTCTGACTTCGATTAACATATACTCATATAATAGAGAATTATAACTTCGGATTTCCATGAAACATCTTAATTATATCACACTAACATACGCATGTAGAAATATTTTAAAGAG
>JACEIK010000275.1:129060-150683 GCA_018107945.1 Datura stramonium
CTAAATAATTAATTTTGTACTAATACTAATTTCCATATTTATTAGTATAAACTTTTTGATGTTCGGTATTTTGTTAATTTTTTTTATAAATACTGAACACTGTATTGAATATCAAAATTTTTAAAAATGCATATCAAATATCATAATATTAAAATTTCGTCGTGAAAAAAAAATTGATTTGAGTATATTAATTTAGTATCTCATGTTTGACATTATTTTACTCTAAGTGTATTTTTCTCAAAAGTGATTTTTTAGATGAGCGTTTTTGGGGAGAGATTAATTTTCTTTAGCTTCTGCTGCTCCCTAAAAACACTTATTTTTTTTCAAGAACCAATCACCTTATTTTTGTTAAAATAAACACGTTTAGCCTCTCAAAAGTTTGGCCAAACGAATGATAAGTCTGCTACGAGTCATTTTCTTGTTTACGAAACAAGGGTGTAAAAAGCATCGAGAATCGAATGAATGGAACCTAGGATCGTGAATCATTTAACCAACTGGGTTATTCACTTCTATTAGTTTTGCCTACAAAGGATTCAGTAGTAGTGAATTTTATTAAGACTTCGTCTTCCATGTTAAAAAGAAATGGTAAAACTAACCAATGAAGGATTATTGCAACTTTATGTGAAAATTTTCTGATGACAGAGTATAGTACATGCACATGATAAATGAAAACTAACCAAATAAAAGAGTACGCCCACCGTGGGGCTCGAACCCACGACCACAAGGTTAAGAGCCTTGCGCTCTACCAACTGAGCTAGACGGGCTTGTTGAAACCGAAATGTACTTTTCCTTATTAGTCGACCAATCTTTGGGCAAATACAGTCTTTTTGAAGAATAAATAAGAGAAGATCCATTCGGATGTCTTTGTGTGCATTATATATATATATAATTGCACAGTTTACACTTCAAACGAGACGGTCTTTAATTTTTGTTGTTCGAAATCAAATTTATGCCTAGAGGGGCACAAGTTCTTTAAGGGCGTAGGACATAACTTGTGAGACACTATGATGTAAAAATATAAACTTATATCTCGCGAAAAAATTATCTATCTTGATTCTTGAGGAACAAAAATTGAAGATCTACACAAAGTAGAGGCAAAAGTGCAAATTGACCCTATTTCTTTTCATAATATTGATGTTAGGATCTTGTGTGCACCTCTAACTAATTCCACCGGATACCTGCTACCTCAGGTACCGAATAATCTTCCTCTTTCGTATCTTATAGACATTTTTCATTCTTCTCACTTTAGATAGCATTTGAATACTTTGTCTTGGCTCCATAAATAAAAAATCATAGATTACAAAAACTTAGTTCATTTAAATACACAGGTACTAAATACATATCTTCACTTGAACAAGTCTGGAAGAATAGGCTAACTTACATCTATTGGTACTTCCAATGGAACAAAGCAAAGTTGTTGAGTTTGCTATGGGGAAGCATGTCCTAGTTACAAAATATTGATTATACTACAGAAACTCAACTGCATATTCTTATATATGCATCGAGCTTAATAACCGAATCTACTAATTCTGTACAGTCTGGGACAATTTTGTTAAGAAATATTTACTCTATCAGTAGATTTTTCCCTGTACTCTCGACGCGATCAACTGAGAGAACTGGCTAAACAGTTTCTATGAAGAAGAAATGTTATGAACCTACCTGGGAAGGAATGTTGCTAGCCATTAATAAACGTCAATGAATATTATCTCGTCTAAAAGATCATCGAATATGAGATCCTCAAGCTCCAATCCAACGCACTCTGCATCAGACTGCAGGTTCATCCAACTGTCACCTTTTTCTAGATCACGGCTGGCAGCATCATCGAGCAGTGATTGATCATTCTCCAGCTTGAAGCTAAGCCACCAGCTTATATCTTTCCATACCTCCTCAAGCAGATGGTAGCCAAAATGCAGCATTGGATGGATATAAGAACGAGAGGTTAATGCCTTTGGCCAGTATAAAGATGATCTCTCATAAAGTTGTAATAAGACCTCATTGATCAAATCAAACAGAAGAAGTTGATCACAGCTTCCACTTTCTTCAGCATATCCTGAACAGTCGGGGTGAGAAAGAAAACATCCTTCGTGTTCCTCAAATACTGATAGGTTCATAAATTCATTTCCGCTAAAGCCCGATAGTTCCAGCACATCTTTTACATAATTGAATTCAGCTTTATTTCTTTCGATCACCTCAATTTTCAATAGACTTCTCTGCTGTTCATCAGTTGATATTCCTTCTTCATTGGTATTGAATGCATTTTCCGCTATGCCTGAGGAATCCATGTCAGATTCATTCTGTTAGTTAGCCCATGAAAACTTATGTTCTAACATGCTTGCAGCGAATAAGATCACCTATATCTATATGCGAGTCTACACAAGGATATAAGAAAAACTAAATATTTTTCTCAGTACAACACAAATTCGAATCAGCATAATTGCCCCGAGTNCCCCCACCCCAAAACCATGGTAAAGATAACACACATTTTGATACTCAATTGGAATCTCCATTTCTATCTAAATTTTTCCAAACAAAATAGAGTTGCAGCATAGTAGGTATACATCACTTTCTAAGTAACCAATCGTGTTCTTAGAGGTCTTCAATACGGAAACCTATATATATATATGGGGATAGATGATACACTAGAAACATATATAATAGGCACAACTTAGAAAAGCACCGTTCTAATGCATGTTTAGCCTTTCATGTAGATAACAGGTATTTTACACAGAGAATGAAGTGTGTTCCTTTTAAATGATAACCATATCAAGTTTTTGAAAGAACATAAAACTAAAACAGGTATTAAAAGAGATTGTTGCGGAAAGCACTTTCAGTGGTGTATATCTTTTGTATAGAAAGATGGAGAATGAGGAAAGAATGTAAGATTGCCTCAAAATAATACCTTCGGTCGCAGAGAGATCCGCTGGGACGGTAGTAGCTTCTTGAATTATCATATCAGGCAAAGTAGTAGGAATCAGTTTATCCAAAGTGGAATTAGGAGATGAATTGCCCTCCATATTGTATCCAACCAAAGACGTGTTCTCCTCTGTCTTTAAGCCACCGATGTCATCTGAATTCTCACAGACATCAAGAACATCTTCTGGAATCTTGGAGTCTGAACTGGAATCTTGTTGAGTTGTCTTTTCTGAACCTAAAGGAATATCCAGGGACTTCTGTTCATTGGGCCTGGTATCCCCTATATCTAAGTTGCTGCTGGATGCGGTTGATGCAACTGTATCTATTGTTTCTGAATAACTGTCTTCAGGAGTGTCCTCAATTCGGAAAGAAGGGTAATGCTTAAGATCAGGCAAAGAAAGAATCCTCTCCAGGACTATGGGCCTACTTCTAGCTGGTGAAGGTGATCCAGATGCTCTCAAACTTGACCTTTCAGAGTTGTGCTGTTTTTCGTCCCTACTGAAGCAGGATTCAAGTAATCTATTATATCTGTCTAACGAGTCATTGAGCGATGATGTTCTTGTAAAAGATTTCATCTGGCTCTTGCTAAATGGGGAATGACAGTGAGCTGTGTTACAAGGACTTTCTGGAAAGTATCCGTTATGTCCATCTGCAGTTGGCTTGTCAAGTAGATTGATTCCCTTTTTAACATCCTTGGATGAACTACGACCATGTGGAACCTTATGAAGGACAGCATCCCTAATAATCCGACTCTTCTCCTTACGGCTCTCCTTAAGCGCATGTGTTATTTTGTCCTTCAAGTTCCTGAAACGTGCAAGGACAAGTTTACTATTGTGGCGCTTGTGTTTAGCACCAGGTGAACTTGGAGGGACATTATCAACTGATTGAAGTCTTGTCAGCACACCTTTTGCGACTTCCTCCTCGCCACTCAAATTTGTTGATGGTACTAATCCAAATCCAGCATACCCCAGGACGTCACCCCTACTTTGTGACTTGTCTTGACTGCTCTTATGATTGCTTGACCTGGCAATTTTTCCCAGTGAGAGACCGGAAGGAAACGACACGGACTTGGTTAAGCCTTTGGAAGCATGTGTACCATGTAACTGATGCGCTAATGAAGAATTTGGGTCCTGTAATATTTTAAGGAATAACTCCTCTCTCATGTTTAGTAAATCAAGAGCATCCAAAAATAGCTTCGACTCTTCAATTGAAGCACTTTTAGTCTGCTCTCTAAAATAAAGTGACTGTGTACGACGAAGAGTGAAGTGTGTAATTGGTCGCTTCCCGTTCTTGTTAGTATCACATTGCTTTAAATGATTCATATCAAGCATAGCAGCACACAACTCACATGCGTTGTTGGTGGTAACAGCATTCTTTCTTTTCTCCCACAGGGGTGGATCCAACAAACTAGCAACGGAAGAATACTCATTCTGAGGCTGCTGCAAAGTCTCGGCATTTAAAGAATTTTTTGGAGACGGAACTACATTAGTGGGGCCTGGATAACTAATAGGAGCAGCTTGTTCCAGCGGCACTCTTGTAGGACAGGACAGACTTCGGCGATGTTGGACCCCTTTTCTAGATAGTAACTCTTTTGTGATCAAAGTTTTTAAACGAGACTTTATTGAACTTTTGTGCTGAGCGGCTGCTGTTTTCACTATAATCTGAAATGGTAAATTTGTTAGCATGTACAGTAAAGTGCAAAACACACGTTGTCTCTTTGCACATGTATCAGAAAAAGCAACCACAAAACAAAAGAAGAAAAATACCAAGCGGCAAGCGTGAAGCAGGTTATGTAATACTATTTTGCAGAAACTTACAGGGGAATCATCCGATTTGACATCTACTTTTTCTGGAATGTTAGCAGAATCAGTTGCAGTTGCATTACTCCCATGATCTCCTGCCGCTGGAAGAAAGGAAATAGTATATCATACCCTGTTTTCACCCACTTGTTTTAAGTGTCAAATCTCGATAGTAGCCAAGGACTACAATGAGTGGTGTAGTCACATAGAGTGATCGGAAAATTGTACTGTATAGGCCAAAGTTTATTTGTTGTACATATATTTAAACCTCGATTACACTTGGCAAGATTCCTAGCACCACTCACTAAAATGATAAGTTGAACACGGACATGCTACTTCACAATCAATAGGCTTAAGAACAACAAAGATTTGAGGAATACAGTTACTCCTCCAACATTAAACCTTAATTCTTGCTAACAAATCCCTTCATATTATTTTGGAAATGCTATATAGCATGAAACAGTGATCATTTCTGCATCTAGCCAAGGAAAATATTCTACCAACTGATGTTTTTCTTACCAGCAATATGCTTTCCACCAGCCTGCTTTATGTACGGGAGGCGTTTCCTGACTTGATTCCATCGATGTTGATGATTTAAATGATGAAGTATCCCAAACATGCATCCCGGAGGATTACTTTCTTGTCTGTTTCGCAAACTCTTTCCCATTGTGTTACAGTATATACTCTTTGTGAACCAACTACAGATACTGCCTAATACATTTAGAGTTTTCCAACATTCTACACCTGATACATATGATATAACCGAATTAGCAAAAACAGATGGATCAACAAGGAGCTAACAGAACACATTGTTTTAAAATAGAAGGAAATATAAGAATTCGTCCGTGCGGCCACCAAACCTCTAGGTGAAATATGTCAAAGAAACCATTAATAGAGCATGTAAATAACTTTAGAGACATGTCTTTTCTAATGAAAGAATTTTCTACCAAAATGGAGAAACTAACATCCCTCACCATATAAACAGAAGTATTAATCTTTTTCAAATACCCAGCTCATATATATTCATCACTTCAAGCAACACTTGAACATTATTATCAACTTTTAATACCTACAAATATCACCAAAACATTACTTTTCACAAAGGATCTCCTCACAGCAACCTCCACTACGATAGACACCGACAATGAGTTTACGAAAGCTTCAAGTAGTGCGGAATAAGCTAATCACCAGAATGCTTTAGAATAGGTTAATCGCTATATTACACTTTTTACATTATCATATGTCACCTACTTTTTCATATCCAACCAAATATTGAAGAAAAAGAAGTCTAGAGAATGATCTATTTCTTAAGGGGAAACATTTTCCCGCGAAAATATATTGCATAAACAAACCACCCGTAAAGGGTAGATTCGGTATTTAAACTCTATGGGTCCAATCATTTAAACCCAATATATTTTCAAGGGAAAAGGTTAACTTTGCCCCTGAACTATGAGAAATAAAACAGATTTGACCTCCGTTAATAGATGGGGTCAAATTTGCCCTTGCTTTGTAACGGTTTTAAATGAGGGTAAATTTGAACTCTTCGCACAGTTAGGGGCAAATTTGACCTTTTCGCATAGTTCAAGGTCAAATTTGTTCCTTTTCGCATAGTTGAAGGGAAAATCTGACCCCAACTAGTAACAAAGAGGCCATATTGACCCTAGCTATTAATGGAGGACAAATCTGTTCTATTTTGCATAATTCAGGCAGGGGCAAATTTGACCCTTTTCCTATTTGTGGCAAGATTAATGGATTTTTATGCGTAAATTTACCCTCCGGGTCAAAAATGGTAGATTCAGATGAACCCGATACGCAAAGTTTCATCCGCCTCAATAACCGTGCAGGGTATCTAACAGGTAAAGTTTCATATTTGATATTCATAATCTGGGCATATCTCAATACGAGTAACCAAACATTAATCAATCGTGATACACATAAAATTCTCATATTGGAAATACATAATAACTATCACTACAGGGCCTTGCAGAAACTAAATCAAAATGGATTTTTTTCTTTAATTCAAGAATGAAACTTTTTTTTTCCTGGGTAAACCAATTTCGAGATCCATGAAGATATAAAATGAACTTCAGAAAATGGGTTAATTTAAAGTTTCAGATAGGCAAATTAAACATAACGAATTGTTATCACTGTGAAGTTAAAAGGAAATTGAAAAAAATAAAATAAAATTGAAAGTTTGTCATCCTCGTACCTCGTACATTCCTAGCAATGGCAGAAATATCAAAATCTGAAGAGAAAAAAAAGAAAGAAAGAAAGAAAGAAATAAAGAGAAAGTGATAAAAGAAATTACGAGCTCTGTTTGTTTTTGATGGGTGGAAAATAATGGATTTTTTTTTCTCGTACTTTTGGCGCCATTTATCCGCCAACCGTTTTCCGTCTCTCCCTCTTATGTACTAACCGCTTAGTATAGTGTGTTCAATGGTCGATTTAAATATTTAACGGAGATTAAAAGTGTTAGTTTCTAATAAATTTAAAAGATTAAAATTATTAAGGTAACACTTAAAAGATACTATTTTGAACTTTTTATCGGAAATAAGGGAGTGTTTTTGTTATTTTATCTGTTCAATGAATCCTTCACATTTCAACTTCTTCCGATTGTCATTTTGAATGTCGCTCGGCACATATTATGTTCTATAAGACACAAGTTTATATTATTGGACTTATAATTCAAGTCATAAGTTTGTTTTATTGAATTAATTTATACTCCAACACACGAGTTATTTTTAAGGCATAAGNATTGAATTAATTTATACTCCAACACACGAGTTATTTTTAAGGCATAAGTTCACTATATGAACTTTTTAAGGCATAATGTTCTAAATCGGAACTTATGGGCCAAGCCAATTTACTACAAGTTGCTCCAAGACACAAGTTATGCCTAAGACATTAATTTAATGTGTGAACCTCTTAAGATGTAATATTCTAAAGAACTTTTCCAAGGCACAAGTTATATTTTTACAAGGCGTAAGTCCTAATTTTAAACTTTATATCTTAAGAAGTTCATACTACTGGAAAAGAATCCTTGCAAACTTATTAGCCTTGCGATTTATTTTCTTTTGGGGTTAATATTAAGATTATTTTTGTTCGTATTTTTATTACTTAGAGTGTTAAAATAAAAATTAAAGACCACGTAAAAATTAGACACCACCCAAAATAGGAGCATTTCTGCTATTTGCAAATGATTAACTTAAATCTAAGTCATATGTGTCTGAATTTATTTTGCCAAAAACATTTTTTAGTCTTCGAATTTCAACAATTCAACACTCAAATGTTCTCTAAATAAACTCAATTTTGAAACATAAGTTTCATATATGATAAAAAAACAAACTCCAACCACTATTGTTAAAACAACAACAAATTTAATAAACTCATTTAACACCATTTTTTATTCTTTTTCATGTATGCTTGACCGAAACACATGCTAACATTGACTAAAATTTCAGTTGTGTGCATCAGTAATTTTTAGGCCAAAAATAACATAATTTTATTCTTCAAATTTCAACACCTAAATCTCCTTCAAATAAGCTCAAATTTAAAACACAAGTTCCATGTATCATAAAGAAGAAAGCTCAAAATAACAATAAATCTAATAAATTCATTTGATATCTTTTAAATTTTTTCATGTATATCCACGCTCAAAATATATTAAAATTAATTAAAATTTTAGTTACATGGCAGAAAAAAAAAAAAAGGAAAACAGAAGCATACGCTTTTGCTGAAAATTATACTAAATAAAACACAAAACAGATACTAATTAAATGGGGTGACTTGCCAGTTGCCAACACTTTTTCTTTTTCACTAACCTTGTAAACAATTCAATGTTGTTTTTCAATGAAGGAAACTGTAAATAAAACCTCTGACTAATTTGTCAATTTTTTTGTTTGTTTGACTTAATTTCAATGGAAATATTAATTAATAGAGTCTCCCCGAGTCCAGAAAAAGGTTTAAGAAAACAGATTATAGCAATCTAACATTAATTATGATTTTCATTTTTATTAGCAATGAAGATTTTACAATGTTAAACTTGCATTTTTCTTTTGCTTTTTCGTAGATGATAATGTAATTAATGCTGCTAATTACATATTAATATCATTTTTCCTTGTAAAATTAATGAGTAGGGCCTTTGAATTGTTTGGTCAATAGTATAGTGGTTACTTGTGAATGGTGATTTGTGATAATCACTTTTGTGGATAATTAATGTGATGAATGCTAAAGTGAGAATACAATTAGGGTAGTTTGGTTGGAAGAATAAAAAATAATAATTTTAATTTGGGATAAAATACAGAATAATTTTATTTAATATTTATTTAGAGGTATTAGTCGGTCTTGAAATTATTTATCCCATTATTTAAATTAATGATAGAATAAGTTAACCCATATATATGATGGAATAATCTCATGGGATCTATCCCATTCTTTCCCATTCCCCGTACCAAATGATCTCTTAAAGTTAAAAAAGGGGATTTTCATAAATAGCGTTATTCATATCCCTAATAACAAATTATGACTATATTATTGAGTTTTCAAAATTTATAATATTTTTCTTTTATTTTTGAATAAGACATAAGAATTCTTGAACTATGATGAAATTGTCAGTTATACATTTAAATTATGTGATAGTAAACTCACCTTTCCTTAATTTAATTTTTTATATATTATTTACACTCTTAAATTATGCAAGGATTTGCACATAATTGTCAAGATTGCATTGATTTTTATGTTTAACATGTTTGTGTCTATTAAGATGAAGTGATTGCACAGTGAAGTGCACTTTTACATTGACTTTTATATTTATGAAATTGCATTATAAATGTCAGTTTGATTACGTAAAATATTACTTATCGTGAAATAAAATAAAAATATAAAAACATCACTCATTTTAATATAATGATAGTAACAGCACCAATAAATGCTGCTCAAGTTGCCCTTTTGACTTCAAAAAATGTCATGCTTAACAAAAATAAAAATAAAACATCCCAAAAGCTTTAGCTCTTATAAGCGTTTCAAAACTGATCACAATTTTCTTTTTAAGAGTCAAATAATATAAATTTGTTATGAAATAATAAAAAAAGAACAAAAATATTATAGAGAAAGAGAGAATAATTTATATTTCTCTTGAAGATTAAATGGATCAAATACAATGAATGGAAAACCCCTCTATTTATACAGATAATTTCTCCTAACTTTTCTCTTAAAGATAGATTTTCACTATAATATAAATACACACATACAATATAATATAAATACCTTTATAGATCTTCACTATAATATAAATACACACATTCAGTATAATATAAATACCTTTATAGACATTACATTTATAACACTCCCCCTTGACTGTCTATTTGATAGATAATGTGCATTATTAAAACCTTACTAGAAAAACCCTGTGAGAAAAAATCTAGTGAAGGAAAAATAGTACACATATCTTGTAATACGCATTGGTAGCTGCCTCATTAAAAACCTTACAAGGAAAACCCAGTGGGACAAAACCTCATAAGAGAAAAAGAGGACAACGCGTATTAACTCCTCCTAATGTGAACATGCTTGAATCTTTGCATCCCGATCTTGTGCACCATCTTCTTTCGTCAAGTGGATCCTTAATCATGAGATATTAAATTTTTAGAATTTCGTCAATATGATGTTTAGCATGATCTTGGTTTGATGTTTTGTTTTCACTTTTAATGGTGTCTCCAAGACCCATTGCATCCATATGGATTTCAACATCCAACGCCGATGAAAGGTACATACTTCTTGCCCGAACTTTGAAGGACAACAAACTCATAGTTCTTTAGATTAACCATATTAAAAGAAAGAGGTAAAAAAATATATAATACCATAGCCTTCAAAGTAGTTTCTGCTTTATAAATATGAATTTTACATACCTTTCTGAAGACAAGTATCATATATCCCTGTTGTGACTTCGATAATTGGAAAACATAAGTGTCACAAGAATTCATTATAAAATCGTCAACACCCTCCAATGTAGTGACCCATAAGCAAAACTTTTGATGAATATATCAATAGCAGCAGACATCTTAGCGACGTGATGATTTTTATTTTCTTTCACTCGGAAAATTGTGAACCGACAGATTGTTGATTTTTGTAAAATAAAATAAAGTAAATTAGTTTCAGTCAGTTGGCTAGATTTCAAATAGGATATTTATTTAATATATAAACAAATTGATACAAGATCCTTTATTTTATGTATTGAATTACAGTGTACAGACAAAGCAACTTATCTATGTGGCTTCTAGTTGCGATTCCATTTCAATAGTGATTATATATGATCACAACTTTAAAAAGTCCTAGCATAGGTTTTGTACAGAAACTATAATAGTGGCCAATTTTTCTAAATCAAAATTGTTTCTTTCACTAAATCATTCACATAAAATATAAATATTATTATATCCCAAAGAAAAATCATGTTCAATAGATAAGATATAGATAAGAGAGATACTCATGATGCATATGTGGGAGGAGATAACATAGCTTAACAACGACCTGTTGATATTTATTTTCTTCACTTTATCTTCAAAATATTACCTGGGCAGAGTCGTCAACCACATAATTTTTATGAAATAATAAAGGAAGAACAAGAATATCAGAGAAAGAGAGAGTAATAATTGTTTATTTCTCTCTTGAGGATTAAAGGGATCAAGTAAAATGAATGAAAACTCCTTTTATAGGGATAATTTCTCCTAGTTTTTCTCTATAATATAGACCTTCACTGCACACAAATACACATTCACTACAACAGATTCACTATAATACAAATACATTTATAACAAAATTTTAAAAAACAAAAAAAATAAAAAAATTATAATTATAATACTAAAACAAAAACTAAAATAAATAAAAAAACCTCAATTATCAATTCAATTTCAATTCAATTCAAATTTAATTTAATTTTAAAAATTAATTAAATTAATTTCTTTCAAAAAGAAAAGGTGACAACTATTTTGAAACATGTAGGAGGAAGTAGTTAGCCTCAAATCCTAAACACACACGCACAACAACCAAAAAAATCAACCAAATGTTGCAAAAATAATCAAAGTCAACGCCACCCGAAAAAACATAGGCATTACTAATACTTTATTGTTATGAAATAATAAAAGAAAGAACAAGAATTATGAGAAAAAAAGAGAAGTATGAGTTCTTATTTCTCTTGATGGGATTCTCTTGAGAGATTAAAGTGATGATTTACAATGAATGAAAATCCTTTATTTATAGGGAAAAATTCAACTTGGTCCCAAAGTTACAAACCCTAACTGTCCTTCTAAGAAATAGACAATTCACCATAAATAGAAAATATATTTATAACACTCCCTCTTGGATGTATATTTGATAGATAATGTGCTTCTGTAAAAACTTAAGCAAAGCACCCAAAGGGTAAAAATCTAGTGAAGGAAAGAGTACACATATTTAATAATACGCGTTTTGGCTACCTCATTAAAAACCTTACAAGGAAAACCAATGAGAGTAAACCGCATAAAGGAAAAAGAGTTCAACGCGTACTAACTCCTCCTAAATTAGAACATATCATTGAATCTTTGCATCCCGATCTTATGCACCATCTTTTTGAAAGTTGTAGTTGAGAGATTTGCAATAAGTCGTCCCACATTGTCACTTGAACGAATCTGTTGCACATTGATATCACCATTCTTTTGGAGCTTATGTGTGTAGAAAAACTTTGGCGAGATGTGCTTCATTCTATCTCCTTTTATAAATCCTCCCTTTAGTTGTGTTATGCGTGCTGCATTATCTTTATATAAAATTGTGGGTACTTTGTTATATTTCAAACCACATTTTTCTCTAATGAGATGTATCATAGACCTCAACCACACACATTCTCGGCTTGCTCATGAATAGCTATTATCTCAACATGATTTGATGAAGTAGTTACGAGAGACTGCTTTGTAGATCTTCAAGATATGGCAGTACCTCCACATATGAATACGTAGCCAGTTTGAGATCGAGCGTTGTGTGGGTCAGATAAATACCCAGCATCAGTATAACCAACAAGATTGAGACTGCAATTATTAGGAGCATAACTATCTCTTGCTAACAAATTAACCGAAAAGACTATATCAGGTCTTGTAGTGTTAGCAAGATACACTAGTGCACCAATTGCACTAAGATATGGTACTTCAGGACCAATAATTTTCTCGTTCTTTTAAATCTTTGTAGGATTTTCATATACCCTTCAGTCTATCTAGACATGAAAATAATTTCATTATACGCATATCAAGTTGTTCATGTATTTCCAGACTTATGAGTAGTCTCAAAATAATTGCATCCACCATATGAGGACCTCTTCATATAATAATGTCAAGATTTGCAAAAAAATTTTTATGCCACAAAAATCTATTTTTACCCACTGACATTATACTTGAATTGCGTATTTTTATTTGGTCAATCATTTATCTGTCCATACTTTTTAACAGATTTGAATTCAATATCCTCGTCAATATTTATAATATTGAGTGCTACATTATATTAAAGGTATCATCGACGATCATTTTGATATCAGTTCCAATGCGGCATAACTTATTGAGATCTCTTCATTTTTCATCATTTTCAGGTGTCTGAACCTTTGTCAAGGTTTTATGAAGTGTTATGTCATAGTGTTTTCTTAAAGCACTTACCTCATCATCATGACCATCTTAATCATTTGCTCCTCTCTTATTCAAGGAGTTTTATATTTGGAACCGTTTGGTTTATCACGCTTCAGACGTCTCATAGACCATGTCCTTCAAGGACTTTCATTGGAGCATTTGCAACTGAAAAATAGGGTCAGCAAATACATCTGACAATTAATTTACAATATTTTACAAGTGAATTATCTCTTGAACTTTAAGGTCATTTTTTTTCCCCGAGGATCTAGGTAATTCATCCCAAACTCAATTTTCAGTTGTTAATCACTTCTCCCCCTAATGTTAGAAAAACTAACATTTACACCCCAAACTCATTTGGGGACCCGTATTTGTGCGTTGTGGTGGAGCAGTTGAATCAATATACCGCCCATTCAAATTTTTAGATGGAATTATTTAGTTCCTGACCCTGAACCAATTGTGATAGGGGAACCTTGTTGTCTTGATGCATTCAGGTGTTACAATATGTTAAATAAACATATCTCATACCAAATTTCATTTGTGGTTTTTATTCTCGTAACCAATGATTTAGCTATAATTGGAGGCATATATTTTTTGCTAAACCAACTTAGATATGAACCAGCATTATCAACATGATTTTATGATTTGGAATTGTACTCTTAATTTAACAATTCGAGCAAACAACCTTGCAAGAACCAATTGCAAGTTGATATCAAAGCGCATGTGATCATACCATAGATGCATCTATTAAAATTATATAATAGCAAATGGTTCACATGGCGGGTGAACGGGCCCATATTCACCCTTTTATAAGTTCCAAAATTTTAGGAATATAATTCCAATCTTAGCTGATCAAGATCATTCTATCACGAGAACAAGCAACACAAGAGAATTCTTAAAGAATCTTTTATTTTATTCAACATATAATCACGTGAACTCTCAATTATTTTTGCATCACATTTGAACCGCGATGACCAACCCATTATGCCAACTTATTTCAATAAACTTCTAGTTTACTTTCATATGTGATTTCATCATCATACCCATATTTATGTACTATAAATAAAAAAAATGGTGGATAATCTTTTACATAAATATTTATAATCCGTTTCAATTGTAGTAGTATGAAGATATTAGATCTTTTCATAATTTATAGTCTCAATCCTTTTTCAATATCTTTGAAACTTATAAGTTTCCTTTTGAGACTTACTAGTAACACATTAGCTCTTCTAGAGCTCTCAATTAATTTTGTGTACTACCATATATTCCATCATATCAACATTATTAATAGTTTCTTCACATAGTTCCAATTTAGAAATAATTTTGAACGTTAGTTGTACTCATAAACAGACTTATAGTTTTGATAGATACAATTATATTGTGCCTTTGGATGGACGACTATCTTCAGGTGGACATACCTTTCTTTTATGCTATTCCATAAAACAAGTGGATCCTTAATCATGATATATTCAATTTTAAGAATTTGTTCAAGATAATGATGCAAGAATATCATAGACTTAGCACGATCTTGGTTTGATGCTTTATTTTCACTTTTAATGGTGTCTACAAGACCCATTGTATCCATATGAATTTCAGCATCCAACACCTATGAAAGGTAGTTCTTGCCCGAACTTTGAAGGCCAACGAAATCAAGTTTCATAAGGTTAGCCATATTAAAAGAAAGAGAAAAATAATACCTTGGCCTTCAAATTTTGAGACGGTATAGTCGTAGAGCAATAATATCACCAAAGAAATATCATTCCTCTAGTTAAGTAATACATCTTTTGAAAAAGAAATTTTAATTTTTCTTACCTCAGATCTTTCAAAGTGAGTGCTCAAGGCAGAGGCTCCTGCTGATAACGTGTTATGAAATAATAAAGAAAGAACAAGAATTTTGTAGAGAAAAAGAGAAGGAGAGAAGTTCTTATTTCTCTTGATAGGATTCTCTTGAGGGATTAAAGAGATGATTTACAATGAATGAAAACCCCCTTTATTTATAGGGGAAAACTAACTTGGTCCCAAAGTTACAACCCTAACTTTCCTTCTAAGCAATAGACATTTACCATAAATAGAAAATATATTTATAACATTTATTATTTTATACTCGTTCTTTTTCATTTTAATCGTTAGGGTAAGATTTGAACACCTATTAAGAAAAAATTAATAGGGATGGTAATTTTGAGGGATTAGAGGGATGATTTACAATGATGAAAATATCCTTTATTTATAGGGGAAAACTAACTTGGTCCCAGAGTTACAAACGCTAACTTTCCTTCTAAGCAATAATATTTACCATAAATAGAAAATATATTTATAAAGATATTATTTTATACTTCGTTTTTCATTTTAATCAAGTAGGTAAGATTTGAACACTTATTAAGAAAATTAATAGAATAGTATTTGACTAATATAATCCTATTAATTTTTTGAAAACATATAATAATAATTCTTTTCACAGTTTAGATTGACTTTAAGTACTAAGAAATTGAAAAAATACGATCAATTATCTCTTAAATTTTGAAACTAGCAAGTATTTTGAAATAACTATTTTCAGTATATCTAACAATTAAAATAAAACGGAGAGAGTATCGTAAGTCAACTCACTTTTCCTTTTTTCCATCTCTCTTTTTCCCCACTGTCCCTTTCTGAATTTAAATAAGATTACTAGACAAGAGAAAGTTGCTCGGATAATAAGCAGCCTCCATCTCTAATCTTGATATTGTGAGTTCGAGTCATCAAATAAACAAAAAAGATGGGAGCAGGGAGGGGTACCAAAAAAAAAAGAAAAAGAGCACTAAAGTTAAAATTAAAACCACCTGATATGAACTTCAAATTCAAAGTTTAGCTCTTTATTTCTTCATTCAACCTCGGTCAAGAATGTCTTTCTTAAAATCGAGGGTCTAACGAAACAACTTCTCTATTTTTGAGATAGTGTAAAGGTCTGCGTACATTCTACCCTCTCCAGACTCTACTTGGTAGGATTTCACTGGACTGTTGTTGTTGTAACCTCGGTCAAGAATAATTAATGACAATCAACTCTACATATATCTGCTTTATTGAGCAAGATTTTTAGTGTTTCCTTAATAGATTTTTATATTACTATGAAGAACCGAAAAATGTCCATAATATAAACAGAAGAATACTCATTCAGGCCACAGAAGCATAGAGAGAATAACTCGAAATGGGAAATGGGATCGGAAAACTGAAGCTCTGTTTCACCGGAGACGTTGGAGAAATCTCCAAGAAACACAACGATATCACCGTGCAAGTCTCTAATCATCTCGTGTACGACTACTGTTTAGGCGATTCCTTTTGTCACACTAGCGAGGAACCTCCTTTCACCGAAGACTACACCAGCACTATCACCTCCACTAAAACCAGCTATTCGGGGGCGTTTCTTTCCGTCTCCGATTATTCCTTACCGCCAAATATCTTCCCCCCTTTCTCTAATCCAGGTCTCGACTTCTACCCTTCTACGGACAGGTCTTCAGCTTTTGAAAACTCTACTTTATTGTCCTTGGATTACATTGACTCTGTTCTGTCGGGCCTGAGTTCCCGAGTTTCTGGCTCGGGCTCAGGGCCGATCGAGAGGGGATTTGTCTCTGGCCCGATTGGGCGGAGCCTCACATCCCTATCTTTGGCTGATGATGACGAGGGAAATGGTCAGCGGGCTCAGGGGAAAGCAGGGGAAGACAGAGTACATTTAGCGGTTTCTGAAGAACATGGGTGGGTTTTTGTTGGGATTTATGATGGGTTTAATGGCCCTGATGCTGCTGATTTTCTGGTAAACAATCTTTATTCAAATGTCTTCAAGAAGCTCAAGGAATTGCTATGGAATGACAAGTTAGAAACCTCTGAGAATTCATTGGTGCATCAGAATCAAGAAATAGATGAGAAGTTGAATAATTTGGGAGCAAATGGAGGTGTGGGTGTAGGCCATTTCGATGTGTTGAAGGCGTTATCAGAGGCGTTGAAGAAAACAGAGGCTTCGTATTTGGAGATGGCTGATATGATGATGAAGGAGAATCCAGAGTTGGCCTTAATGGGATCTTGTGTTTTAGTGATGTTGTTGAATGGTAAGGATGTTTACTTGATGAATGTTGGAGATAGCAGAGCAATTTTAGCTCAAAATCCTGAATCCCATCCTTCCATTGGCATGTTAGACCAGATAAATGAGGAGTGTCTAAATGGCATCTATAAAGTTGAATCTAAGTTCACTTCTTGTCAACTCACAATGGATCATAGCACATCTGTTAAAGAGGTACATATTCTAGCCTGCCTAAACATAATAAAAAAATTTCCCCATGTTTTCCATATACTAATTCTTGAAATTGTCTTCTGAATTATTGCAGGAAGTTCTTAGGATTAGAAATGAGCATCCTGATGATGTTTCTGTCATTAAAAATGATAGAGTGAAGGGTTCTTTGAAGGTTACTCGAGCTTTTGGGGCAGGTTATCTGAAAGAGGTTAAACTTAAGCTTAATCTTACACTTCTTGCATCTGTGCTCATAATAATATCTGTATTTGCAACTGCATTTCACCTGAACTGAATAGTACGCTTCTAACGCGATCATGCTGTGGCTGCGACTTAAATGATTTCTTGATTTCAACAAGCTACACTTTTTAAAACTTGCTATTGTATATTGCTGAGAATACGTGAGAGGTTTGGTTATGGTGAGTCCGAGTAGAGGTAGAGGTGGGCTGAAGATGTTTGGAGATAGAATAGTAATGGGCGAATGTGTTGCGGTTATGGGGTAAACCCATGTAAATCTGCAAAGACTTCAACCCACACCACCTGCGCCGCATAGCATAATCTAATGTTTTCGACCCGCCTCATATAAATTCGCACCGCATAATTTGCTAATTTTTATTTTTAAAAAATCTTTTTTGATTTGTATTGTAAGAAAAAAAATTTTTAAACCCACTCTTCACATTTTTAAATCTTAGGGTGTGTTCGGTATGAAGAAAAATATTTTCTAAATCTTAAGTATGTTCGGTATGAAGGAAAATAAAATATTTTCTAGGAAAACAAATTTTTTCTAATTTTTTTGTGTTCGGTATACAAGTTAAAAATATTTACATATATCTAAGACAAACTATGAAGATGGGTTGGGCTTGGTAGTGGGGTAATTGAAATAGTCACCAACAGTAAACCCAATGCAACTGAACCGGGTTCAGTCAATAAGCGTACAATAAAATGACTACATATATGAATACACTGAAATTTCATGAAAAAACCTTCTTACTCAAAGGAGTAGAAAAAACACGACCTATCTAATAGACTTTTATTGACTTTCATAAGTAGGTTTTAGATTACAACTCTATAATCAAAGGGACTAACTCTAGTACCTCAATCTCACTAATTAACTCTAACTAGTGAAAATGTTTCTAACTCAATACTCTGAGTCAAACAAACACAACATTCTGAACAAATTATCAAAACTCACAAAGCTAATTCTCGCTTTCTCTCAACAATTGCTTTAAGAACTATTTAGTGTATTTCTCTCTGTCAATCATCGAGTCTACTTCTTCTCAATCGTGGATCATATATAAGTTGTCAATCTCCCTGCGTAATCCATATGCTCCTCTTATTCAACCTGCTGCTTACACATCACGTAGTGTAGTCCATGTCCAACTCTAATTCAATTTGCTGCTTCATGTGTTCTTTTTAAGTTTTGGTGTCCTAGAAGGAAACTAGTTAACCAATTTCCTCCTATTCTGTTGCGCATAGATTAGTTTGTCTAATCTGCGTAGAACTTTTCCTTTCTTTATTTGAGTCTGAGTCTACGTCCTCTTCTCCATGTACCTGCACAGCAAGGGAATGCATCCAACTAGGTAGTGAACCTAGTTCACTTTGTCAGTCATCAAAATTTTATAAACTTTATCAGTCATCAAAACTTCATCTTAACAACTTTTTCCTTTTTGATGATGGCAAGAAATACATGTATGAGTACCTATCCCTTAATCTTCCCTCTTTTGACATCATTGAAAAGTTTTTAGACAAAGAACCTATCAAGTTTCAAGCATGTGCAATAATTAACTGATCCATGGCCACTAGGACTACACTTATCAGAACATATTTAAACAACTATGACTGCGGGGATAAACTGATGATATTATCTATCTAATATTCATACAAGGTTAGACATATTAGAAGAATGAGATAAACCAGTGACTCATCAACACCAAAACATAGCATCCAAAACAAAAGAACCAAACAAGATACCAGCAAGATGACTAAAGACTAAAAGGGACTAGGGAGGACTCTTAGGAGGGAGGTGTGATGTTCTTCTCCACCAAAGAAAGAAGCTTATCAATTCTGTTGGTGTGAACGATTTGTTCTTGAAGCATTCTTTCTTTGAGTTTGGAGATCTCTGGTAGAAAAATTACGTCAATCCATTGAAATATGGTATGCTACAAGTGAATATTTGCGACAAGAAATGAATCCGAACTTTAGGATGACTGACCCTTTTAATCCAGTTCATATAATGTCTTTCTCGGGAGCTAGAGGAAATGCATCTCAGGTACATCAATTAGTAGGTATGAGAGGATTAATGTCGGATCCTCAAGGACAAATGATTTGCATTGGCATTAGTCAAATCATCTTTAAGCTATGCATTTTCTCCTTCTAAGACTGCAACACATGCATTTGCATTCTGCAGATCAAGCATCATCTAAGTTACAAGACTTTTACCCTTTGAACCTGGTACAGTCTGCAGAAAATTGCACTCCTCCAAAGTTTTCCTATCCAGTAACTCCTTCTTAGAACCTATCTTCCCTTTAGAGACTGAAATCCAGTGTGCTTCAAAGATTACCCATATCCTAAACCATGAGATCCCTTCTCTAGGTTTATAGCTCGTGCCATATGCCTGTTTATTAAAAGAGGAAGATTCATTTTTGGATTGATATCGATCATCTCCATCAGACTTGTGATTAGGGCTCATTTGCCTTTTTAGAATTCTCCTAGATCTTGTAGTTACCCTTCTTTGTGTGAACTTTGTTGTAAGAGAGGTGTCCCTGGTTCTTTCCTTGTCAAACTTAGCGTACCCTTCACTAGGTACTTGCAGAATTTCACCAACCACTCTTTTTGTCAATGTAAACCTTACTCCATTCGCCATTGAATTTTTCTTTTACAGTTGCCACTACCTCAAGATTAATATAAAACTCCACAACTTCTGACTCATGCACTCGAGGCAAAGGACATAAAAATAGATGGTCCCACCTTGAAACTTTAGTTTCTTGATTAATCTTGCCATACCGGTTTAGATGTTATAGACTCATTGATAACTCTTCCCTTCAAGACTTTTTGTGAGCCGAAATATCTTTCTTTACCTAGGGAGAGAAATTTCTCAATATTCTTGTTTGTTTTGGGTGAAGTCTTGACTGATGAAATAGACCCAGATATATTTGATGTATGTGTCCTTTTTCTCTTAGATGATGATAGTGTTGGTTCCTTAGAAGCTGGAACAGATTTGGAGGGACTATGCGCCTCATGACATATCCTTAGAGGTTGGAACAGATTGGGAGGGAATTGTTGGGTCAGCGGAACAACAACAACAAACACACAAATTAAGTGCGAGAAAATAGAGAAAAATGGAACACAAAGCGACACACAAGATTTACGTGGTTCGGTCTCACGACCTAGTCCACAGCTGCAACTGGGAGGAATTTTATTGCTCTCTCTTGTGGTGTTTAGATTACAAGTACAAGCTATCTATTTATAGAAATAAATTAGGGTTTCTAACGGGCCTAAGTCGGTTGGGCCGACTTAATCAGGCCTCCACAAGCCCAACAATCTCCCACTTGGAGGCATGATACTCTTCAACTGCCATCCACTGTGAGCACTTGTACGTCTAGTAATCTCCTCCTCATATTCCTGGTTACAACGACCTTTTCATCAGTTAACCTGAAGGCCTGTTGAAGCTTCCCCAAGCTCCAACATCAGTCACGACTAAAACTGCCCCTAACTCTTCCTCTGTCCCTACCGACTCCCACTTGCACGAACTGCCAAATCCTGGGATACTCTAGAACAAACAACACTCTCCATAGTTAGCAGGTAATCATCCGGAGAGACTTTAACAGCTGGAACACTGGTTCTCTTAACCCACTGTCTGGTGACTCTGACTGAAGCTTTAACTGGCTGACTGCCGGTGCTCCCACTGCCACAAAAATCCCTGTCTGGTTTACCTGAACCTTTTCAAGCACGTTCAACCTGAATCTGACCTGTGGCTCTGGGTTTATCTCCTGCAAAACGAACCTTCTTCTGCCCACGAGACTC
>JACEIK010000275.1:165535-178541 GCA_018107945.1 Datura stramonium
TTAAAAAACACTTTTGAGCAACAGTATAGTCTTGTTTGGTCAAACTTCTAAAATCAGCTTATTTTGAGAAGTACATTTTTTAAAAGTGCTTTTCAAGAAAGTACTGTTGGTGAGAATCAATTTGTGTTTGGCCAATAAATTTAAAGAGCACTTTTGAGCAGCAGTATAGTCTGTTTGGTCAAACTTATAAAATCAACTTATTTTGAGAAGTGCACTTTTTAAAAGTGCTTTTCAAAAAAATACTTTTGGTGAGAATCAATTTGTGTTTGACCAATAAATTTAAAAAACACTTTTGAGCAGCAGTTAGTGTCTAGCCGAACTTAATAAAAGAGTTTCTAAGTGTATTTTTCTCAAAAGTATTTTTCAAAAAAGTGTTTATGGAGAAAAACTATTTTTTTAGCTTCTAAAAAATAAATTCCGCTACTTCCATAAGCACTTATTTTCTTCAAAAAGTTTGGTCAAATACCTTTTTTTTAAAAGAACACTTTTAACCTCCCAAAAGCTTGGCTATACAGCTATCCGAAGAACTTTAAAAAACTTAGTCAAACACTAATTATTGCTCAAAATTTTTTAATTTATTGATTAGACCCAAAATTATTTCTCATTAGAAGTACTTTTTAAACTAAGTTGATCTTAGAAGTTTCACCAATTAAGTTATTAATTTCCTCGCATGCCAAGTGAAAATTTGTAGTCGTTCTTTCTCATCCTAGTTTGTCTTGGACAATTATTATCCCACATCGATCAAAGCATCTCTCGTAGCCGCCTTTGGAATCTCTATAAATGGAGATATGCTTTTCATTAATTTGCATCAGTTGCAATATCTCAAGTCATGACGAGGAAGCTCAATACTTAGGTAATTTCTTTTTTTTATTTTTTTTTATTTTTGTCACTTTTTCATAGCTTAACAAATTTGTGCTAGAAAATTTATATCTTGTTGTAGAAACGTCAAATCATAAGCAGTTTGATATTTCAAAAACTAGATTTCGCGACCTACAACATATCCAAAATCCAGAATTAAAATCCTTCAATATCGTTCTAGATAATTTTTTGAAGTCGTCTTTAAATTATGTCAAATTGAAAGTTTTAGATTCGCGCGACTTTGTTAAAACTTTTATATCTTTACGTAGAAATGTAGGAATTACAAGACACTTGATTCTTTCAAAACTAGACATAAAAGTATACAACATAGCTAAATTGAGTTGAATTCCTTTAGGATCATTCTAAATAATATTTTAAAATTACTTCTAGATTCTGCCACGCTGACTATTTCAGATTTGCGAGACTACACCAAAAAAATAATTTTTTGATGTAGGAATATCGAAATCGTAATCCGCTTAGTTCTTCAGAAACTAGACACAAAGGTATACAACATGTACAAAAGTAGGAGTTAGATTCTTTCAGGATGATGCCGGGTCATTTTTTTGAAGTTAACTCTAGATTCAACCATGTGGGCGATTACAAATTTATGTTGCTTCACCAAATAATTTTATCTCTTGATGATGTAACATCGGAATCAAAAAGTATTTTGATTGCTAGAAACAAGACTTCAAGGGAATCATTCTCACTGAAAATCTTGAATCAAGTCTAGCTGAGTTGGTCTAGACTTAGTTTTGAATTCGACTTCTGAATTTGAAACGTCTTGATAATAATCTTTCTCCTACTTGTGTTTTTCTCTCTCCTTATTTTTAGGGCAAATAACGCTATCACAGATGATCTAAAATGCGATGTCAAGAATTACTCTATTTGAGATTTTACTCATTTTGATAAGACATTATTATGAAGCAAAGATATTACTTTATCTTAAGCGAAGGCTTTAC
This sequence comes from Datura stramonium, assembly GCA_018107945.1. Taxonomy (NCBI): domain Eukaryota; kingdom Viridiplantae; phylum Streptophyta; class Magnoliopsida; order Solanales; family Solanaceae; genus Datura; species Datura stramonium. The sequence continues at coordinate 167,353 of JACEIK010000275.1, forward strand.
ATGCTTGAGCCAAAGTATCGCATTGACCGAGCTATAGACTAAACACTATCTAAGTAAAAGGGACAAAAAAGGCTAGATTAAGGTGCAAAGGGACTAAAAATTTTCACCTTAAGAGTGAAAATTTAGAGATCCTTCTAATGACAAATTCATGAGAAGGCTAGCTTAAGGTGCAAAAGAATAAATTTTGTCCACCTTAAGACTGAAAATTTATAGATCATTTTAAGGATAAATCCGTGAAATTTCAGATTAAGGTGCAAAGGAATAAATTTTGTCCGCCTTAAGATATAAAAATTTAGAGATCCTTTTAATGATAAATCTGTGAAAATGCTAGGTTAAGGTACAAAGGGATAAATTTTGTCCATCTTAAGATTGGAAACTAGAGATCCTTTTAAGGATAAAATCATGAAAGGGTCAGCTTACGATGCAAAGGGACTAAAATTGTCCACTTTAAGACATGTAAATTAGAGATTCTTTTAAGGATAAATTCGTGAAAAGGCCAACTTAAGGTGCAAAGGGACTATAATTGTCCACCTTAAGGCATGAAATTTAAATATCCTTTTAAGGATAAATTCGTGAAAGATCCAACTAAAGGTGCAAAGGGACTAAAATTGTTCACCTTAAGGCATGGAAATTTAAATGGCCTTGGCTCGAAGACTCGGTGGATTTGATGACCACAACTTGAAATTTAGCTAACTTTGATGACTTCAACTTGTATACATGGGGGGTTTGAAACTTTGACTTGAAGAGCTAATAGATTTGAAGACTGCAACTCGTAGACATAGTGGATTTGAAGACTTCAACTCGTAGACGTTATGGATTTGAAGACTTCAACTCGTAGACGTTGTGGATTTGAAAACTTCAACTTGAATACTTGACAGATGTGAAAACTTCGTAAATATGGAAACTTCAAAAAGTTGAAGAATTTGAAAACTTCAACTAAAAGACATGGTAGATTTGAGAGTTCAACTAATAGACTTGAAAATTTTAAAGACTTCAAATAACAGACACGATGGATTTGAAGACTTCAACTTATGGACGTGGTGAATTTGAAGTTTAGACTTGGAGGATTTACTTCAATATTGAAGACATGGTTTATTTGAGGCTTCAACATATAGACTTGACAACTTGTTAACAGATTACAGTTACTCCATCGGAGAAGCTCATTTGTCATGAAGATTTACCCTCGTTGGACTACTAGTATTTCGTGAAAGGTTCAAATTTTAACGAAAGAATGCGGTTAGATCTAATCTTCATATGATTGGTTAGATGCCTTCTATTCCATCATACTTCACTCGAACAATACTTAGAGTGATGTATATTTTTGAACTCATGAGACTGAACTTAGAATGAAACTCTAAGTTGTCTATGTACCTCGGTGAACAGGATCAAGTCATTCTGTAGTTCACGCAATAATTTGATTAGACATGAATATACATATTTTAAAAAGACTTTTGAATACTGTGACTATAAATTAAAGATGTACTTCCTCCATCCAAAATACTTGTCATAATTCATTTTTTGTCAAACTACATCAACTTTGACTAATATTTTAAAATATATATTTTTTATCATATTGATATGAGAAGAATTACAACTTATAGTGTTTTTTGTATTGTCTTCGAATATATAAATTTTAAAATTTTAAATTAATCTATTAAATTTAACTCCAAAAATTAGTCAAACTGACTCTCAAAAAATGTAACATGATAACTATTTTTGGCACGGAGGGTGTATCTAATATATTAAAATATCTTTAAATTTTATAATTTTAAATATATCACGTGAAATGATGAAATTAAAAAAATATAAAACAGAAACCGACAATGATTCGGATAGCCACTAATGCTTACCTAGGGTAGGTTGTGGGGTGTCAATAGTCTTGTTCGGCCGGTTATTTTTTTAAAATGCACTATATCAATTTTTCAGTTATTTTATGTTGTATAATCAAAATTAGACTTTTGCTGTAGCGCGATAATAGATTTTAAATTAAGTATTGTTAGTCCTTTTAAACAAAATGGATAAAATAAAAAATTCACTCTAATTATTCTATATAATTATAAATTTATATTGAAATATTTAATTTTATTTAAAAAATCTAAAAATTGATTTGTCGGTCCAATCAATGTTTTAAAAATCAGTTACGCCCTTAATCTATAATATACATCACACCCAAGCTCTTGGGCTTAGTGCTCTTTTCGAATCCCATGAGATGATTTGTGCATTGGATTAACCTTTTCAAACATTTAAATGCTAGCAAAAGAGGTGAACAAAATGGGAACTTTATTTCAATTTCCTATGATCAAAAAGTTTTTTTTTTTTTCTGAAACCCCAAAAAAATTCACAGCTACTACAACCTCCGCCACAACTTTTGTCTTTCGAGTGAGCACTCTGTGGTTAATAAGGGCTTACTAAGACATCTTGCATATTTTATAGGATGCGATAAACTTGTAGTAGCCTACAAACCACACAAAAAATATAAATCGTACTATGCAAGTCCTGTACGGCAGGCTCCACAAAAAAAACATTAAGGGTGAATTCAAACCGTAATCACTCGGTGGACAACCTCTCCAAACCAACTGCACCATCGTAGAGGGACTATGATCAAAAAGTTATAAATAAACGGAGGGTTAAAAATAAAATAGAAAAATCCCGCTAACAGCGTCTCAGCCTTCTCATCTTTGGGCGCTAAAGCTGTGAAACAAATTCCGAGCGAAATTCCAAACAAAAAAAAAAAGGAACCCTAGTCTCGAAATTTTCCCGCTCTAGACTTTGCCAACAAGCTAACTCTCCGTAGACGGAGAATCGACGTCCGCCTCGCATTTCTCCCTGTTTTCCGACGACAGAAGGTAATTTTTCGGATTTGATTCCTTTAGCTGTGAACTGTCTTCTCAGTAGTATTAATTTGATGTTTGAATATGAAACAGATATACTACGAAACATTTTGGATTAAGTATGTTACTTTCAAGTGAAGTTTTTTCTTCTATTTAGTTTATTAATTGCATTTCTTCTGAGACAATGTACATTGATACTCTGGTAGTTTGAATCTGATGGAGTAAATCCTTTGGTTAATCTTGCTACCGGCCTTTGTACTGCAACTTATAAATACATTTTCAGGAATATGAGATTATGGGATACTAACATTAAATTTAGATTTCAGATCCCAAAACCGACCTTCCTTTTTTTATTTTTGGAATTAGTGAAAAACTCAACTTTCTTTTTGGGGAAACATCTATACTTATGACATTTACTGTTGAATGTTCTTTTCAGGCTTTGATTAATTGCTTTTTTCCACCTTGTATTCAGGAGCAAAAGGGAAGTAGAAGTTGTTGAAGTCTAAGAGGCTAGGGCTAGTGGGCTGCAGATTTGATTGGTAACTACCATCTTTCTGAAGATCAAATAATTATATTGATTTGAATTTGTTTGGAATGTGATCTCTATTGAAAAAGAGATGTTAAAATATGTTGTTACAACTTTTAAAGAAAGAGAGTATGGGTTCCAACAGGTTGCTAAAATGTGTTGTCCTTGCTGCTAGTCAGCGACATTGTTGCTTATGCTTCTAAATGATCTTATGTCTAACACTAGTAACATTTTTAATAATCTGGAAATCTCTTAACGTAGAAGAATGAACTTGAAATTTCCTATCTTTTTATCTGCCTTTTAACAAAATTAAACTAATTTAAAGCCATCATAGTTCAGCATAATTCCTTAGCTAACATTAATATGGAAAAAATGAAAAAAGCCAGGCCGGTGCAGTAAGCTTCCAATATGTGCAGGGTCCAGAGATTGACCTGACAACATCGGGTCTGTTATACTCAGCCTCAGTTTACTTTGTGCAAGAGGTTGTTTATACACTTACAGAAGAAAATAATTTCATATAATTTTAAATTTAAACTGGAGTAAAAGAACTGACATCGAACTAAATAATAGCCAAAGAAGAAAATGATCATTGGCGACATTGTTTTAGTAATTGTGGACTAGTAAGATTCACCAAAAGATTAGTTGCTTTTTGAAAAACACACTAAATAATAAACCATAAGATGTCACACTTCATGTTGTTACCTGTGAGTCTGAGTCTGTGACCACTGGCAAGCCTATGTTGTGTTGCCCTCCATCTGTCTTAACTTATTCTTTTCTAAAACTATTAAGAATCTGCACCTGTTCCTCTTGGTAACTTCCATCTTCATTGATTTCAACATCTCCGTCTTGGCTATTTCCTCTGAGTTGTCATGAATCGTGATGATAATCCTTAAATTTGAGATTAGTCAGCCAAATCCTTGAATTTTGTTCATAATCCTCAAATTCGAGATAAGTTAGCCAGATTCTTGAATTTTGTTCTCCTCCACCTTATTCTTCTAATTCTCTGTGAAAGCGTGAGCGTCTTGATTCATTTATTTATTCTGCTATTGAGATAGTTGCTTTTTGAAGCCAAAACTCGGTCCTGTATCCTCTGCATCTTTTAAGAAAAGAGTTCTTTGGTATGGTTTTTAAGTTGCATTTAAGGAATCTGCTTCAGTTGATTTTCTGTGCTGGTCTGCTATTGGCTTGCTTGTATTTCATTTTTTGCTAAAATTTCCCACAAGATTTGTATGAGATTTATCGTCAATCTCCTGAAGAAGAGTGTGATTTGAGTTTTGTGTTCCAATTTTGTTTATGAACATCTTTCCATTCATGGATTGGTGAAAGTAATTTGATGGTGGACTTTAGAACGCTTGATAATCATCCCCTGGCTTGGATAAAATTATGGTGAGTTGGTGAGAATTGGAGTTTTCGGTGGCACAATTGGATATTTTGGGCTATAGTATATCTTTTCTGGGAACCCTTTCTAACTTGTTGCTTTACTAGGTTATGGAGTACTTTCCTGTTGAGGTCATTGGCAACATATTGTCCCGGCTTGGAGCTGCACGGGATGTTGTAGTTGCATCTTTTACTTGCCGGAAGTGGCTAGAGGCTGGGAGGAATCATCTTCATACACTTACATTTAATTCGAACGACTGGCCTGCTTATGATGAGCTCACCAGGAGCAGACTTGAAGTGATTATAACTCAGACAATTTTCCAGACTAAAGCACTGCGATGTCTTTCAATAATCTTGAAAAATGATGTTGGGTTCTCTGCTGCTCCGGTGATTGCTTGGCTAATGTATACAAGAGATACCTTGCGCCATTTGCATTATAATGTGGATACGCCAAACCTTAATATACTTGAAAAATGTGGTCGCCAGAGGCTGGAACTGTTGGATCTGGCAGATAATACCATTGCTGGATTTGGATCTACTTACCAAAAGTTTACTTGCTTGAGGTCTCTTTCACTGACCCGTGTCAATATATCAACTTTGGACCTGAGTCGTTTGCTTTCTGCCTGCCCCAAAGTTCAGGTCTTAAATCTTGTCGATCTGGATTTTGATACGTCTGGTCCAGAGTTCTCAATGAGACTGAGTAGTAACTCTTTGAAAGATATCCGTGTTGAAGCCATTCAGTTGAGTGAAATCAATTTGGAGGCTGGTAGCCTTGAGAAGCTGCGCCTAAAAGATTGTGACATTGGTAGTTTTGTGCTTCTTAGCGAAGGGACGTTGAGAATCCTTGAGTTGGATGAAATTAGTGTCTTCCATCTTGATATTGGTAAAAATGCTGAAAATCTTGAGATTGTGGAGGTCAGCAACTTCACAACTTTTAGGTCTGATTTCCATCATATGATTGTAAAATTATCAAAGGCGAGAAAGATGAGTCTATGCGGTGTTATGTTTGAAGATGGCGATGATGAGTTTGTGGATGTTGAGTCTACTTCTGCTTGCTTCCCTCAATTAACTCATTTATCCTTGACCTATGAACTTAGAGAGGCACTTGAGCGTGGATTGCTCGGTTATTGTCAATTGGAAAATGTGGTTGAATTGGAGCTTGGCTGGAAAGTGATTAGTGACCTTTTCTCACATTGGGTAGTGGAATTACTGGAAAGGTGCCCTAATTTGAGGAAGTTAGTCATTATTGGGGCTGTCTCGGGTGTCCACACACTTGAAGAATGTCATATTTTAGCTAACTTCACAACCTTCATTGTAAGGTTTATGAGGAAATACTTACATGTAGAAATTCAGTTTCTATATGTGTAGATTTGAGAAACTGTTGCATTGGAGTTCAAATTGTCAAATATGGAATTGTGGATAGTTGCAAGGAGGTAAATGATCCTTACTGGTGATTGTCTTTCTACTTATTTGGGAAAAATACTTCTTTTTCCAGATAAATTTGTGCTTCAAGCTATTGTAAATCGACTTAAGAACAAATGCACATTCTTGGTTTCTATTTTCACAACTATTAGGCTTCAATCCCTACTAAGTTGAAGTTGGCTGTACAAGTTTGGCTAATCATGTTGCTCCATTTACGATTATCTTAGTTGAAAATTATATATGAAGAAAATACTAGCAATTGTCTATATTTTCTACTGGCATATCAATCTCTAATAAGTTTCAAAGATGATTATAAATTGTCTAATTTTGTGTTGGTTGTCAGGCTATTGCAACGCTCCTCCTTAGTCCTTTGAAGGATAGCCCGGTACACTAAAGCTCTTGCTATGTGCGGGGTCTGGGGAAGGGCCGGATCATAAGAGTTGTTACCTTTACATAAAAAGACATTAAATTAAATCATAGTACATTACATATTGGCTTAATTTAGGTGAAATTTACTTGAAATGGTTTCCACTTTTTAGCTAAACTTTAGAAGGTAAATATTTAACAAAAGCAGTCAGGTCAATGTAGAAGGAGGAAAAGTTGGACACTGTGAGAAGAAAAGGCAAACCAGATAGTAGTAATTGATTATGCAATTAATTTAGCCAAAGAAATTATGCATATATTAGGTCAACACGTTGACCAACTGGTATTTAAGAGATGAATCAAGAGGGAAAAAAAAAGGGAAGAATTAATTTTTTTTTTTTTTGTTTTTCCATTAATCTATCTGAACATAAAGCATTGGATTCCCTGAAGCCTTTGAAACTAAGTTCACCTAAAGCTTGAAATGCCATAAACATTGAGAGTCAAATCATGATGGAGGAGATACAAATATATAGGATACCTTGGAGAAGAGGCTGGATTCGTTTACTAAATTCGCGGTTGGTACGGATAAAATATTTTTAATAGAAAATATTTTTCTAAACGATAAGTGATTTTTTCACTCATTTTCTTATGATCCATAAATAAATANATTCTAATTAAAATTATTTGTATATAATTCAGACAAATACTATGACAAGTGAGGTTTGGGGTGGTGGGGATGGGAGCTACCGGGTGGGAGTAAAGATGAGGTTGTGTGTTGGAAGGTGTTGGAGGAAACAATTAATGTAAAATGTTACTTGTCGAAAATTTTCTCCTATTTTTACATAAAAAGTCATTTTTCTAATTTAGTAAAATCTTATTTTCCTCAAAAAAATATTTTTCAAAAATTTAACCAATCAAACATAAAAAAATTAGAATATATTTTCCTCTATATCAAACACACCCGATATCCATATACATTTTTGAGAATTGGGCAATCTCCCATACGCGTTAAATGAAAGAATTCAAATAAGTTTAGTATTAATATGTGTTCAATTTAAGCGGCATATGGTGTTAGATATGAGTTCGGACAAATTCCGTAGATTTTATCTAAATTTTGTACTTATATTAAAAATTTATTGAAAATGGATTAACTAAAATAAGCTATATAGGCTTGATGCATGGGAATCTGAGGAGGCGTAAGGGTTCATCTAAACTCTTTCGTGAAAAAATATATNCTATTTGTGTATATATATTTAGTGAAATTCTAAGACAAGTGATGTTGAATAACACCATTGTATAAGGTGATTTTATTAGGAATTTTAGTAGCTCAATTATTAATTATCTAAATTTATATTTTATTGATGAAGTTTGATTTCCCACTCTAATTTCCTTTTTCATTTTCTCTTTCTCTATTCATATATAATAAATAATAATTTTAAATAAAAAAAAACAAGAAAAAGGTGGTGCTTTTACCAACGGCATTGACTTTAATTAGAATTGCCTCTCTTTTCTTTATGAGTAAATTAACCATCCATCAAACGAAAAGGCCAAGATAGGGATATATGGAGATGAAATGTCAAAAGGAACTTAAATTCATTTCCTTGGATACCTATGAGTCCTCATGTCAAACCATTATATTTCCTCCACCGTCCACTTTTACTTATCCATTATATTAAAAATAAATATTCATTTTTTATTTATCCAATTTATTAACTATAGTCATTTCCTAATGCATTTTCCAAAACATTAAATTTATTATATTCAAAAAGTGATATAGTAAAATTGTCATTCTATTTATTATTTCTTATAAGGTGTGTCAAGTCAATACTCCATCCTTTCAAAATAGGTTGTGCTTTCAGTTTGGACACGCCCCTTAAGAAAACTACTCATTTCTAGAAAGAAAAATATATTTTGACCCATTTACCCATAATAAATATCTTGATAAAGATGTAACTCTTTAATATTTTCTCGATCATGTAAAATGCTCTCCATTTAAATAAGGGTAAAATTGAAAGAAAGTCATTAATGTCTTCTTGATTATGTAAAACACCACTTATTTTGAAATAAAATCAAAAGGCTAAAACACCACTTATTTTGAAATGGAAGGAGTGCAGCACAAGTAAAGATGAATAGGGGGAGTACTTTAAAACTACTCTTTTTGTTCACTTTTATTTAATTAGTTTGGACTTTACACGTATTTTAAAAAATAATAATTAAAATGTGTATTTTATCAGAATAATCATCTTAATTGATAAGGTAAAACGTGAAAAAGAATATGTTTTCTTTTGATACGTTAAAATTAACAGTAAAATAAAAAATATTTCTAATATAGTAAACAAGTAAAAATAAACGAAGTGAAGAAATATTTTTAGGTTACTTAAAAGAAGAAAAAAAAAGAAATAAAACTATTTAACTTGTGACTTATGCGTAGTACCAAAAGTAGATTTGCAAAGAAAAGTCATTTCACATGTATATCCTTCCTTTTTATTCCATTGGATCATATATATTCTCTCTTCCTAAAAATAATATCTCCTCTCCTTTTATCATTTTTCGAGTTCAAATTTTGAGAGTAAAAAACCTTATAATATAAGAAGCACTTTACTAACTTAATAGGTCTATTTAGTGAAATCGATATTAATTTGATCAATGAATTTAAAATATATATCATATGATAAAGTTTTAAAAAGAAAACAAAAGAAGCTCATATATATACGCACAACTATATATAATGTTCAAATACAAATTATAATGAGAGGATCCATCATTTGCATGAAGGATGTTTGCCCATCTTGGAAAACACAAATTTTCTTGATATAATTATGTGTATCACAAAGAAAGAAAGTCCATTGGCACTCACAATTTCAACTTAAAATTTATTTTTCACTAATGAATACCATAATTTCAATAGCTAGACCCTTTGACATAAGCATATATAAATTCTCAATTCTTAATTGTTGGTCAGGATTAAAAATAATCATAATCAAAATACTGAAAACAAGACGATCATATATATACATATATATAAAACTAATTGTCTTGCCGAGACTAAAATCAATATTTCGCTTTTTAATTACTAATACATCTACTAAATTCATATCTCATTACGAATGTGTTCACCAAACAAATAATGTTTCTTAATAAACTGCATGCTTGTTTATAATTGGGTTATTGAAGGGCGTTATTATCATGAGGAAGAGAGAATTAAACGTAAATTTTAAAAGGAAAAGAGAATACAACAAATAAAAATCAACATATCCAGATAGAAAAGTAAAAAAAGAATAACTAGTATATATTTCTTCGTTATTTATAAGGATAAAGAAAAACAGAAAAAAGGAAGAAGCAAATTACATAAAATATATATTAGTACTACTATATCTATTCTAATAACAATAAGATTAACGATGAAGGATGCAGTGGTTAAATTAGATTTTTATTTTTATTTTTTTAAAATATTTTTATTACACAGTGTAAGGAAAGAAGGAGCGGGAGAAGGATTACGAGATAAAACTTCAGATAGCAAATCAAAAGCTACTAAGATTCCCGCGGTGCATGGTCAAATTAGATCATGTTGCATGAAAAATAAAAAAAATTCTAATATTAATTTCTCTCACCTCTATTAGGAAATAAAAATTCAGTTTTCGCGATCTAATTTTCGCGATTTATTGACTCGCAGATGCAAATCTTCCTGAATCGTTGCGGTGAAAATTGTATCAAAATCAACCCGGAGGATAACTTGCCGCGGTGAAACTGCAGTTTTTCTTTTTGTACTAATTGTTGGCCTGGTTTTTCTGGGAGCTGGAGGACATGTTGTCATCTCTGGAATTTTGTGATCGATAGAAGTCGGAGTTCTAAATCCATCATCATCTTCTTCATCAGCTACTTTTGAAGTACATTTGCAGTAATTTTCCTGATTTTTTTTCCTCTTGACATTATCATCGTCATGGTAAATGTCTTGAAGCTCGACTAATCGATCAGGATTAATATCTGGTGCTGTATTACGCGGGCTTGATAATATTCGATCATCAGTATCTTTTAAGTACTTTTGTAGTGGTGCTATATTTTCACTCGATTTGATCTCTTCTCCATTTACCATCGTAATTTTTCCTGAGATTGTATAATTTGTGTATTGTTTGTTGAGGTGAAGATGAAGATTGAAAAAATATAGAAGAAAGAAAGTGGTTGGAAAAAAAAATAAGGAAATAAGTTTAAGCTGATTTGGCGAAGGATCCGATGCGCGCACACTGAGAAAAAGTCCTCTTAGTTTTGCTCTAGACTAGTGTCCACAATGAATATTTATAGCAAGCGTGAATCATATTGTTACTCCCTCCTCCGTTGACTTTTACTCATCCAGTAATATGTTAACAAGTGTACATAGATCGTATCCTAACTCAGAAATAAATAGATTATTTTTTATAGATTCTCGCTATTTTTACTTGTCCAATTATATTAAAACTAGATATTTACTTTTATCATTTTATACCTTTTTTACCCTTGTTATTAAGTACTCCTTCCGTTTAAAAATAAATGGTATTTTTAGCTTAGACACACCCCTTAAGAAAACTACTCATTCCTAGATAGAAAAATATATTTTTACCCACTTACCCCTAATAAATATCTTTAAAAAGATGTAACTCTTTAATATTTTCTTGATTATGTAAAACTCTCTCCAT
>JACEIK010000275.1:181553-191616 GCA_018107945.1 Datura stramonium
TTAAAACTATCAAGGAGTATCGTGGGATAAATTATTCTCCATTCTTAATTAGAGATTTCAAGTTCGAACTCTGAAAATAGAAAAATTTTGATAGGGAGCGCGAAATGCGAGTTTGAATTAGTCAATTCAATAAGTATCAAATACTAAATAATTATATTTAAACAGAACTTCAGTAAAAAAAAATATGACAAAATAGAAAGCATATATAAGTTGGATATTCAAAAACCATCGATATATTTCATTTTCGATATCAAAATAGTCTTTTTCAAAAAAAATTGGTACTTTTTGTTAAGCTTTCTATTGTTAGAAAAATGCACCATAAGATAGATGATCTCGGCAACCTTTTCGTTTCCCGGTTACAATTCTGCAAGGTATCTAAAAATTGGGGATTATTTGTATAAGGAAAAATTATCGAAAGCATGTGGCCGTGCAGGATGGTGACACGTGGAAACAAAACGGGTGCTATAGGATAAGTTGGATATAGTCTTTGGTGGTAAACCAACATTCGAAAAGTTACTGACAACCGCATCCGAAATCACTGCATATCTGAGACCAGTTACTTCAGTCCAAGAGTGGCAAACAAGCGGGTCGAATTAGATATGAATGGATTAAAAATGAGTTAAATAAAATTAGATAGAATTTATGATTCATTCATATTTTATATAGATAAAAAATGGGTTATTCGACGGAGCAAAAATGTTGGTTTTATGAGCTACTTAGTAGTGTTTTCAAGAAACAAATTGCTCAATTTTTTATTCATCACAGATATAGTATATGTTGTGTAATTTGTAAGTTTTGTCCATTTTACCCATTAAAATACCCATGGATAATATGAATTGACTCATATTTAGCCTATTTTTAAAACATCTGGTATTCAACTCATTTAAAATGGATTGAGTTAGGATAGATAACCACATATATTACCCATTTTGTCGGTCCTACTTCCGTCATAACATCACACCAAGTTTCCATTTATGAAAATAGAAATATGTGGCCCGAAGTCATGTCAGAAGAAAGAAGGGACGTGCATATTAGCAACTTCGTACGAGATCCCACAGATGGTAACGGGTTTACCGCCGATATGCGTAAGAATTTTGTACAACTAAAGCATTTCTATTGGATAATGTTCTATAAGACCCAAATCAAATGATTTCATTGGATGATGTATTCTTGTTGCCTATAAATAGTTTTAATTATTCACTTGTAAAGAGTGATATTTTTGATAATACAAGGTATTACATTGACATTCTCTCAACTCTAAGCTTTCTCCCACTGTTCTATCATTCAAAACTGGCTAAAAGTAAACATCCATTCCGGAACCTGTAATTCTAGAACTGACGTTTAAAGCTGATAAGGGAATTACAGTGGAAGCAATGACATTCTGATTTTATGAATTCTTTTGCGTGTTTGATTGCAATCGTTCTTAATTCATTTTTAAGCAACGTATTTACTTATTAAATCACCATGTTACAAGTCGAATCAATCCGCTTGCTCTTAACAACATAACAAATTTAACTGTATCATTTTTCGAGTAAACACAATGATAGATGAAGAGCTCATAAACAGGGGCGGATTTAGGAAGGCTTCAGAGGTGTCACGTGACACTGCTTCATCGGAAATTTTTACTAAACATGTATGTATAATTAGAAGGAAAAAACAAACATAGAGAATATATTGTGTAAAGCAACCCTCTTAGATACAAATGGTTGTGTAGCTTAGTTGGTTAGGTGTTTCAAATTTTTAGTTGAGGATGTGAGTTCTAATTTCTGCACCTTCTTTTGATATTTCTTATTTTAAAAGGTGACACTGACTAAATACCTTGTGTACGCCAATGCTCATAAATGTCTCACATCGCGTGCTAAGCTGCTCGGTCTTAAACTGGAGCAAGCTCGTCCTCTTTTGCCATCCCATTCAGTGATAGTTCCAGAAACAGAAGGGGTATTCGAGAATGAGTTTTCCAGTTCACCCCATTCAAACCAGCACTTTTCTTCTTGTCTTGTGTCAAAATGTGCATAAATGATTTAACCATGACTAAACCAATGACTAGAGGATCCAAAAGATTCACAGGGGAGTGACAAAGATAGCCCCAAACGAGTCTGCAACGATTGGACTAAGCCAATGGACCGCGAAAGCCTAGTATTCCCGTGCAAGTGTTCAATTTCGTTAGGTCTGGCTGTGCTACTAGGTTTGCTATTTAACAGGGAAAATGGATTCTGGTCAGGCCTTACAATAGACATCAGCCTTGAAACAGGAAAACTCGCAATTTTTACGGTTGCAAACGTCACGAGCACACGGAACAGCTCTAGGATCAGTCTATGGGGTACTAGGCTGCACTGTTTTTCAAAATTTCGCGAAAATAAGGTTCATAGCTTCTGATCCCTTGGATAATTTTCAGCTTAATTTGAAGGCACAGCAAAATGTACTAAATAGCAGGAGGAGATGCAGCAGTCATTGGAGCATTTCTGATTTTACACAGAAAGAGTTATCGTCCCCCCCGAGTGAATTTGCTAGTGCTAGACTCACCAAGGCCTTAATTGGATTATCATGTTTCGTCATCATAGAGCTTGTTCTGCAACCTACACGAGAAGCAACTATCGCGAAAAATCATCTTTATCTGTGATTGGAACACTTAAAAGTTGCACTACACAAATTGACCTGAATTCAGGGCAGATAAATGGCTTTATAGAGAAGCAAAGGCATCTAAATATTCAAAGTAAAAGAGTTGCAAAAGTACCTAGTAGATGCAGAGTTGGAACCTGGTTTCTGGTTTACGCCTTTTCCTGTTTCTTTCTACCAAAAAGCTCCATACATCTCTGTCAAACGTCGTGCACTCATGGCCTACAGTATAAAATCCCTAATCACAAGCCTTAGATAGCTTTGATGCTGATAGAAAGGAGATTCAAGAATACTTAGACCAGGACAGACAGATTATCAAGGAAGCTATAAGCTCTTCAATGGGAACTGTATTCAGAAAACAATTTCTATGCTAGAAGAGCAGAAACTTGTTTATGACCTTGAGGAGGTAAAGCCCCAATTCGAGTATACAACTTCTTCTACGAGCGATAAGGAACAGAGAACTTTAAGTGATTTTCTTGAGCACTCAAAGTAGGTTACTGATAAGAAGACATCCATTGAAGGCAAAGAAGAGGCTATTAAAAGATGGTTCTTTGTTTATTTTCCGTAGGCTCTTGCATGAGTTGTCTGATGAGAGAAGTAAAAGACAGAGAAGGGGCATAAAAGAATTGGTGAATTGAGAAGATCCATAATTATTGGCCACCCAATTCACTTATGAAATTTTGCAATAATATTCCCCAATTACTTTATTTATTTATTTATGAGTGAAGGGTGAAAAACACACCCGAAGTATTATGATTTTTCCAGTTTCATACCCGATAAGGTATGCAAGTTTCATGTGTGAACTATCATCAAATCTTTGTCAAAATACACCTCAACTATAAGCTGCTCATTTTTTGTAACCGTACAATATTCCCATATTATTAGTATTAGTAACAGCAATTTTCTCAACCAAATCAGAAAAATGATCTTAGTTTCTGAAATCTTTTGAATCCAAAACTTATATTTTCTACTCTCTTCTAAATCAAGTCGAGCTAAAACAAACAAATAAATCTGCAAAAAGGAAGTAAAAAGACTTGTCAAGTTAAGTTTTCAGAAAACAGAGGTAGAGCCAAAACTAATTTTGAACACCTCAAAAGGATAAATGATTTGCTCTTCATTATTTATTTGTTTATGCAACTTATCGAAATTACACTTTGGAGCTAAATAGGTAGCCAAAAATGAACCAAAAGACAACAATCAAAGAAGGAGAGCTCCAACAGCTAAATCATTGATTGTACGATGAAACCAACGTGTATAAAATTTGAAACCGAATCTCAGCTAATAGAGAGCATCTTTTCATAGCCACAACAGAAATACACGTTCTCAAGGACAAAACCATGATCAACTAAAACTAGTAGTATCTTTTCAGGCTTAAAGAGGTTCCTGACCAGCTTCTGTATCGACAAAGTTGGGCTCATACATCATCTCATATTCATAATCTGCGTCAAGGTCCTCCATTGTTCTGCCAAACACAAACTGTTTTGTTCCCATAGTCGTGAAAGGCATCAGACCAAAAGCTCTGGCGGTTTTTATCTCCCTGGCAATCTTTCTTTGAGCCTTGGCACTAATTCCAGTCTATACATGAGCAAAAAGAAAGAGTAAGACACATTTCATGTATTCAGCCATCAAAATTAGTCAATGGATTTGATTACGTACCTTGCTCCTCTTGACGAGAATTCCAGCCTCCGTGATGAAGTTAGCTAGGAACCTCACATTCTGTATTTGCAAATTTGTTAAACGTATAAATCAGATAACTCCATAGTGTCGGAAGGTTCACAATTGGCCATAATTATAAGGCAGTACTTGGGAGGGAGACACCACTTTTTATGTTTGTAAGCAACATCCTAGTACTGGGAATGTGATATTCAGTAACAATAAACTAAAGAAAATAGACGATAAGAATATCAAATATGTTACATATATCCTCGAGGGTGTTTCCAGATGCATACATTGGGGTGCATATACAGATAAAATTCAAAGGCATACATGTTCAAAGTAATGCAGAACCAAGAATACTAACCCTGAAATCAGCTTTGCGCAAAACTTCCTCTGTCGTAGTTTCAAACTCATCCCTTTTAAAGGGCTTGCGGAATCCTGGTTTTCTAAGATCAAGATCCTGCAGATAATAATGAAAAGCTTAAAGGTAGACATGACAGCACCATAGAGAATACAGTGCAAAAGAGGACAGGTTAGTTATGGGGACAAATTAATGCCATCCATAATTTTACTCTTTGCCACAGAGAACGAAGCATGAAAATGAGGTGTACTAGGAAATAAGCACTTAATGTACACAATTCTAGCACAGCCGAACCATTTGAATGTTTAATGGAATCGGTTGAAGTGTCAATGGGGTGCAAGATATACAAAAACCACAGTGAGACATATCCTCATATGGAAATGACTCTCAAGATGCTAAAAGAAATGCAAGAAATGCCACCTCATTACTCATACCTTGAGTTCATAAGTGTTCCCTGGCCAAAAACTCATATCTGCTCTGTAAGTATAATCGTCTTTGTCTACTTCATCAGGATCAAACTCAAAATATCTGGCTGCTTCCTCCAGCTTACCATCCATCCCATCTGATAATGTATCAAAACTCTGATCCAGACCTTCCAGAATACTGGATCTGTTCCCAGAACTGATCGTGGAGCCCAGACCAGATCTATCATAAGCCTTTTCAGCCCTATCGAGCTTTCTGAAAAAGGAAGTTGAACTTGGCCTATTTCCCGTACTATCACCAAAAATTCGTCTTTGAAAGTCTTCAGCAGACTCAAATGAGTTGGTGCTTTGCTTATCATCAGGGGCTGTATAGTGACCAGGAAAATTGTCCCCATACCAGGGATGTAAATAAAAAAGACTGGATATACATGAAAAAGTTGATGATGACCAATGATGAAGAAGCACATAATTCCACAATAAAGAAGAATCAAATTAAAGCTAGAGAGTCTGAAAGATAACATTTGTAGTGTCAGTTTGGATTGTCCAATATGAAAGGCAGACAATTTATGAAGGATCAGTGTAGCCAGTCAAATATCATCCAACAGATGCTTGACCATGTTAGAATTCTTTCCCCTGTTCAATCACAGGATACCCACTGTCATTGTGTCTTCAAAATGTTCAGCTGTTTACAACTCCTACACATTTTTGTTTTTTTGAGAAATAACTCCTCAACATTTTTTGTAAGTGATATTGGAAGATGTATAATAAATAACAAAAATGAGACATCTACTGCCTGAAGCAACTATAGGAGATGCATGGGGACAACTAGTATTGTCAAAGGCTCATTTAAGACACGCTTAAGCCCTGAAGTTCAAAAAAGCTCAGTGAGGGATTTCGCCTAGCTTAATTTGTGCTTCCGTGTAGACGAGGCACTAAGGCATGCGCCTCATTGCGCATGAGTTCTACTTGAACCGAGCGGTACTTAAAAAATAAATGTAGCCGGTAAAGAGATATATTAATTGTTAAGGAAAACATTTGGACAAATTTGCTACTTTGTTCTTGCATTAGACATACTTTAACTTTTTTCTTAATTGTGGCTTTTTTTACTAAAGCCCACAATTCAACTGGCTGTGTGTTTAAAGCCCCAATAGACTTAGAGCCTGTTTGGATTGGCTTAAAAGTTGGTTAAATAAACTTTTAATCTATTTTTCAGATTTTTTAAGTGTTTGGCAAAGTTAAAAACGGCTTAAAACAAGTTTAAAAGTGCATAAAACAAACAAAAAGCTATAAGTTGGGGGACCCCAACTTTTTTGCTTTGTTTTTTTTTAAGCTAATCCAAACGGACTCTTGAAACACTCTCTAGAGCTTCTCGTCTTTGACAACATTGGGGATAACAAGATTGGAGTATATCTTTAGAATATTGTTGAATGAATGGGAAATTCAGCAAACTATTGATTTTCTAGGAGCTTGGAGCAGTTTCGGGGCAACAGAGATACTGGAGATTCACTGTTATGGAAAGGAAACAGCAAAAACACCTCTATAATCAAATCTGCCTATCATTTTTTATCAAGTACAGGGAAGCAAGCATGCATTTGGCCATAGAAGGATATATGGAAAGTTAAAATTCCCTAAAAGGTAGCTTGTTTTACTTGATCGGTGGCAAAAGATGCTTGCTTGACACAGGAGAATCTCAAGAAAAGGGCATTCAACTAAGCTCCCGATGTTACTTATGTTATGCTGACAATAAGACTACCAGTCACCTTTTTTTGCATTGTGCTGTCACTGAAGCTTTGGAAATTTTTTCTCAAAATGGTTAGTCTCAAATGGTCCATACTAAGCCTATATGTGACCTGCTGAAGTGCAAGAACAACATCAGAGGAATTATTAAGCAAAAGAAGTGGTGAAGATAATTCTAGCTTGAGTATCCATATGGAGCGAAAGAAATGCAGATGCTTTGAATGCTTTGAAGGAAGTGGCAATTCAACACAGAAAATCAAGATGAATTGTATATTTTTGTTTCAATTTCGGTGTAGAGAAAGCTTTTTAGAAGATCCAAGCTTTATTACAGATTTACACCTTTTTGCTGTTTTGGACTGTAAATATGGCTCCAGAACAAGACTCTGTGCTGATGATTAATACTCCCTCCATTTCAATTTGTTTGTCTTCCTTTCCTTTTTAGTCCGTTTCAAAATGAATGCCTCTTTCTTTTTTGGCAACTCTTTAATTCTAACTTTCCACATGGCATGTTTAAGACCACAAGATCGAAGGACGTTTTGGTACATTCAGACCATAAGATTCAAAAGTCTAGTTTACTTTATTAAACTCCGTGTCAAGTCAAAACCAAACAAACAAATTAAAACGTAGTAAGTATATTGTTACCTTTCTAGAAAAAAAGCCTACCTAAGAGTGAGATGACAGCCTAAGGTAAGTCATGTAACTGACCCTTGTCTTATAGAAAAAGTTTCTCCTTGCCAATTTGTCATAGAAGGCAAGTGTGTTACAAATCAAAGTTGAAAGCATAACCATTTGGAACAAATAACCTTGATTCTGAACCAACTTATTTCACTAACTTTCAATAAAACTAAAAATTACTAATCACCAGAGTTTGGACGCATCCAACTCATATTCCACGAAAGACCACAAATAGGAAAGAAAATACGAAGACCTGATGCCAAAAGAATTTATTTTATATATATAGGAATTAGCTCCAGAGAAACTATTCCAAAAACTCAACCTTTATCTCCTTGTATTTCTTCATACCAACTGAATGGTTTTTAGTTCAAATGGTGTCGGACTTCTTAACTAGATTTTGTAAACTGAAACTTACAGAAATAATTGATAACTAACACGAGAACAGATTAACCCAATAAGCACAAAAATACTACTGACGTGAAACCAATGAAAAATCAACAAAAAGAACTACAAATCAAACCTCAGATTGTACTAAATTTCTTCAATCTCAAAAATTACAATGACCAGTAAAACCACAAAATACTCATAAGATTTGTGTATTGATGCACATACCGCTGACAAAAGGCTTTGGACTTGTGAGGGTTGAATTCAAGCGGATTGAAGAATACTGTGATTGAAGGATCGTTGAAGATCCACTGAAAATGCGACGAGAAAATGCCATTTTATTAAGAAGGTCACGATTCTTTGAACTGATTGTAATTCTGTGGATTTTATTGGGACCAAGTTCTTTTGCAAAGGTTTAGGGTTTTACGATGGAAATGAGTGGTGAATTGTAAAGCCTGCGGGCCCAAATAGTATTTTTGAAAAATTAGAGGACCCTCCATGATAAATAAATAAATAATTCTTTGGGAAGTGACTTCTCTGTCCTCCCAATTCTTTCTGATCTTTTCATTTATTTTTCCCCTCTTTATTTCACAAATTTCAAAAGAATTTCCTTCTATTTTTTTCCAAAAGAGGTAAGTCAGAGTAGCTTTTCTTTTTCTTCCCTTTACTTTTGGAGTGGTTATGACTGGTTAGACACTTGCAAAATACACCCAGAATAAATGTTAAGCATTAGATCACAAATGTTAAAACTTTACCGTATTCACGTAAAACTTTTGTTTCCGTGAACATATTTAACTTAATCATTACTTCATTCATTTTATCAATCAAGGGAAGGCAGCCCATCCGTGTCCACACTTTACAAAACCGTGAACACATTTTCAAGGCACATTAATCAAGTGGCCAGTTTTACAATTGCCAATTAAGGCTCATTTGGCTGTTTCTGTAATAGGTCTAGTAGCTACTATAAATAGTATAATCTAGGGTTTATTCCTCAGTAAGCCTGTCTTGGATGATAAAAGGATTGTACTCCTTGTGTGAGTGTTAAGGTTTATTCCCATGTAGCTCTCTTTGAACCTTCCATGAATTCATCATTGTATGGATTCTATTTATAAGTTCAATTTCTTCTTTCTTGGATTGCTTCTAACAAATTAAATGATAGTTTAATTGTTAGAATATTCTTTCTTTCTTCTAAAAGTCTATTCCTCCACCCTTTTATTTCTAATGTTATACTTGTGATTCTATCTTGTTTGTTGATTTCTCGTCATCTTGTTGCTTCGACATTTAAGATTCATATCATTATGCTTCTTGGATCCTCCTCAAGATAAGGCAACTTATTATATTCTTTGTGAATTGGAAAATATGAATAGTTATTGGGGAAAAAAAGGTCAAGTCGGAGAAGCTTCACTCATCACAGTATATTCAATCAGCAAAAGTGCAGTGTCCTATAAATCTGTAGACTAGCAAACATATATATTTTGAACATCAATTAAAAAGTTCATCTTTTTCCGTTAAAGAAAAGCTATATTATGCAAACCAACTTTTTTTTAAAGGTGTGTTAGAAATTTAGTGTGTAACTGAAGGCAAAAAAATGTAGCTTCGCAAGCACAAAAAACAAATTAGGTCAATAGAAAATTGATGGATATTAGAATTGAAAATAAAGTAAATAAAACTAAAAATTGCACATTTTCAGTTACTAAAATTGCAACTTGGCATGAAGAACTACGGAATTTGATAGAGAATTGAATAAATAGTAGTGCCTACCAAAATTTGGAAGTGCAGAAAAGGTCCGATTGTGACGAGAAGAACGAGATAGGCAAGCATTGGCAGTCCATAAGACACCTCGGACAAGCTTCATCTTGCCGGCGGCGGCAGCGGGCAACTCAGATGAAAAACGAGATATGCCTATTTGGTTTTTGCTATTTGGAAACTGGAACCGTAGAAGAGTGTACTAGAAATGCGACTTTGGGGCTTTGGGCCGTTGGGCTAGAGAAATCTTAAGAGCAATTTTCGGCAATTTTCAAAAAACGACTATAGTTTGGGCCTTATGTTAATCTGTAGCTATAGTTTAGATATTTATCATTCAAACTGTTTAAGATCTTCTAATTTTTTTTTGCTCGCCTCTCCGCTCTCTCTCTTGTCTCACTCTATTGCCTCTTCATCTCTGATTATATTTATTGTATTCATATAGTATAGTTTGTGTGTGTATATATAT
>JACEIK010000275.1:199536-236606 GCA_018107945.1 Datura stramonium
AAAAAAAAAAGAGAAAGAAATATAAATATCACAGAGAAAAGTAGTCGTAGAAAACAACAGTATAGGTTTGTTAAAAGAAATACTATCTGGTTTAATGCTAAGTCTGTGTAAGAGATGAATTCATGATTTAAATTTTATGAGTTTAATATTGAAGTCGTTGTATTTGCAACTCTATTGGTTTAGAGCTCAGAGATATTATTTGTTGTAATTTTAGTAAATTTTATATATAAATTATATTCCGTGTTAAAAGTACTAAGTTTAAATAAATTTGGTGTCTCCTTGCTACATCCGCGATAGACTGATGGGAGATATAATTTTCTACTCTTTATAAGTTTTTCTTTAATTTTATAATTTTTTAAGATCTTTATTTTTACACGAGAAAAAAATAAACTAATGTTGGTCAAAATTCGGCTCTCCTTTTTCCAGCTTTTGGTTTGTTGGAATTGTATGACAAAATTTTCTTATATAGCTTCGTTAGTTTAACAATTTAGATAATAATGTACCCAAAAAATTAGATAATAAATCTAGGCAAAGAATAAAATTTGTCTATGAAATCTTGGGAGTAAAATGTTAATATGATTATTAATTATTTGGTGTTTAAATTTTTATATTATAGGAATTAGACTGCGTGTCACTGTTTTTCTAAAATTTCTGGTAAGAATTATATTATGCATGTTATTGTTATTGATATTTAATTTATGACAGTTAAACTTGTAAAATCATGATAAAACCTTTATATAATCAAATCTCTTTACTACTAATGCAATTCAATAACATACTCAGACGTTTTTGGTATGGAAAAAACAAATTCCTCAAAAATGAAAAAAATTGATTGCTTTAATAAAAATAAGAAAAATAAATTTTATAAATGACACTCCAAGTTAATTGTCTACTTCCTTCCCACTCAACGTCCCCAATACCCATTTCATAACCATCCCCAACCCTGCCATCTTCAAACTTCCACTCCCTATCCCACCAAATATATTTTGTATTTATTTACTAAACACTAAAAAATAAATAAAAACCTTACTTATTTTCCACGAAAATAGTTTTTTGGTACCAAAAACACCCACAATCCTATGGTAATTATCCTAGCAATGGGCATAAAGAAATAAGTTATGCTAATAAATAAGTATGTTAAACAAGGAAATCAATGGTGTCGTGGTGTAGTTGGTTATTGTGTTGGTTATCACGCGTCAGTCTAACACACTGAAGGTCTCCGGTTCGAGTCCGGGCGACGCCAAATCTTTTTCTTTGCTCATTTACTTTTTTATTATCCTAATAATTTTTTTCTTAAAAAAAACAAAACAAAACAAAAAGAACAGCCTAAGAGAATTGGCATTTACATGAAATTAATTGCTTCAAGTGCCCCTCCAAAAAGGCAAAAGAATTTCGTCTTTGAATATGAGATTGTCGAACCTGGAACACGGCATGCCTCATTAATCTAATAACATATCCAGTGTGTCTAATCCCACAAGTAGGGTCCAAGAAGGATAGGATGTACAGAGATCTTATTTCTATTTTTAGTATGATAGAAAAATTATTTCCGATAAACTCTCGACTCGAAAAAGAAAAAAGAATTCGAAGCATGGAAGCAGAAAGATATGACACCAAAATAACAAGATGCAAGCGAAATGAATAATTTACTTGCTTTTAGTTCTGTTAAAGGCTATGTTGCCTCATGCTTGGACTCTTTAAAAATTACTTGCTTTCTAATTCTCAAGAAGTAACGCATTTTTTGATGATTCAACTCATGCGGCATCAGTTTTGGAGAATCCAAGCAACATAGGTTAAAGGAGAAAAAGAATAAAAGGAATGGCAATCAAGATGTGTATTTGCATATGTAAATATATCATTACATGATATTTCTGATGGATGGCAACATAAAAGGCTAACTACACCAGAACTTGATAAAATCACGATCAAATGAATAGATTATGCAGCTGAATACAACAAAAAAAAAAATGGTACACGACTGAAGACAATCTCCAATTAACAGGACCAAAAACGCAGAAAAATAGTACTATAGAACTATTGTCATTAAAAATCAAAATGTAAGCTAAAAGTTGTAACCTCAAAGAATAATGGTCCTCAGAACAGTGTGGTTCTGTTACCTGCAATCCTTTTTTCTTTTACATGAGAGGCAATTGATCCATCCTGTTTGTAATGGTAAAAATACATCAAATAATTTTAGACGATCTCCTTCCATAAAGTAAATTGGACGATATCGATTTTGGAAGGGAAAAGAATTACATAGAAGTTGCGACATCTGCTCCTCTTAGAGAAAACCTCCATCAGTCCATTTGGACTCTGATTTTCCACCATGACCAACATGTTTATTATTGGATGCACTTTGGGAATTATCAAATCCATCATCCTTACTATCATCCCAACCAGCCCAGCCATCATCATTACTGGATGTGGCTCCTCTGGTAGAATTTTCTTTCCTGTTGTCTTTACTATCCCCCCAATCATCCCAGGACGCCGAGCTGACAGAGTTGGAATGCCTACCAGATGATTGCGCTCCTCCAGAAGAATTCCATCCTTTAGACGCCTGAGTGGATTCCTTATAATAGCCATTTCGTTCAGTTTCACTCTGCTGCCAGCTATTGTCCCTCGAGTTTGGACCCTCAGCAAATTCCTCAACCTTCTGTGAAGCTAAAGCTAAGACCCCCTTCATGATACCCCAGCCCTTCTGTCCAATCTCAGTTGTTTTTGTTGCAACAACATTGACTGTTTCATTCACCTTGTAATCATAACCACCCTCTGCCACCTGTAAGATTCAGATTACACAAGCATCTTACTGAACATTCAAAAATCCCTGCCTCTTTGTCCAAAAACTAGAAACAGTATAGTTGAGAATAAAGGCTATATGACCAAAAACTTAAATGAAGACTGGAAAAATACACATCTACCAGAACTTTGAAAGAAAGAGAGGATGACTCCTGCTCGACTAAAATATACACAAACAGTAAATTGAATATTATGCTTTTGATAGAAATTCTCATCCCTATGAACATTGAATAATCACTATGGACTCTTAAGTCATTGGAGAAGGATCAAATACAAACTAACCTGGAATTTTAGCAGATGACAACTCCAACTCAGAATATAAAATAATAGAAGCATATTTCACAACCTTTCTTCCTATGAAACCAAGTTCCATTAACTCTTAAGTCACAAATTTCAGTTTCAATTAATACAATTCAACTGTACTGTCTTCTTTCTCATTGCAAGATAAGGGGCAAAAGACTAATTATACAGATGCTCACTTTTCATATAGAGTAACTCCCAAGATGAGAATTTCTACCATTAAGGATTATAACTAGAGAGGTGGAGAAAGACTCATAATATTGTGGAGGGAAATATTGGTTATGATATAGTGCAATAAAAATGTTGCTTTTTTTCTGTGCTTTCCCTAAGGGCCATTATAGTGAAAGACTATCTTGAATGAACTTCCCTAGTGGCACTCCCTAGGGCGAATCCACTTAGCTAATTAAACTAATACTTACTAGGCTAAGCATTTCCAAAACTCTCTCATCTTAATCAAGATAGTCAAAGTTCAAAGTATGACATATGCATAGATTATTATTGTTTATTAGACCGAATAGGTCCATTATTGTTTATTAGACCGAATAGGTCCATTTCTAATCGAAGACACTATAACATCTTATAAATTTTGTACGGTCTTAGGGTGTCTCAACAGGTTAAAATTACAATTTAAAAAAAAATTGAGAAGATATCAAATAGCTATTAACCCAAAATTTCTCAATTTCTAATCGAAGACACCAAAACATCTTACAAATTTTGTATGGTCTTAGGGTGTCTCAAGAGGTTAAAACTACAATTTTGTAAAAAAATTGAGAAGATATCACATAGCTATTAACCCAAAATTTCTCAGGCTTAGTACATGTAAGGTTTACACTCTTAACACATTTTAAAGTGTCCTCTTTGAAAGTCAGTAAAGCTCACAAAACCAATGTAAAACAGCATGAGCATGTTTTACTCAATCTATCTAATTTCCTTCTAATAGTTATCCAAATTCCGTCTGATCTCATGGAAACTAAACTAATAGGTTAAAAGTTTTAAGAAGAGCATCAACCAATTCTCCTATTTACAAACCAAATTTTGAATTGAATCAGAGCATTATGTGGTCCGGCCTTGTGCAGGTCCATATGAAAGGGTTACTAAAATATCAGGAATCGATTCTATAAGATCCCACATAAAATAGATATATAAGGCTATCTATATATGGAAGTGTAATACCTGTTGCAATAATATATCATACTGGAACTTAGGACTTCAGTCTTAGTGCAACATGTCTTGAACTTTTAGTTGAAGAGAATTTTACATGCAATATCCTTCAAGACTTACACTGATTATCCAACATCAACACTTGATCCAAAAAAGATACCTAATCTCAACTTTCAGATCTCTTGATCCACGAAGCATCCCGTGTTAACATAAGATGCATGTCAAGCATATAAGTTTGATACGTCAGAAGACTTAGATCGGTACAGTCACAAAACAGACAAATTGTTCAATACAAGATTAAGTTACAAAATAATGGTCGACCAAAGAATATTCCAAAATTACAAGCGTACGCGTGAGTGGGAATCATGTAGAATTCCCAACCCCTTAACAAAAAGATATATGTTGATGATAATGCAGTTGTGATTGTAAATAGTTTCAAAAATTAAACTTCAAATGGCCATCCATTACTTTCCTGTGGTTCATCTCCTGCATTAATAATACATTTATCGCAACGCATAATGCTCTGTGGCACATTACTTAGGACTTGGCATTTTCCAAAACAAAGTGAAGTTTGTAATGCAATTTGCCAATTCATTTTTCCAGCCCTTCAAGACTCCCTTTTTCTGAATTTTATCTTCTTCTTCCTCATTTATTACATTTCTCCAAGATACCCATGAAACCTACATGCTGCAAACCCTAGCACTCATACATCAGAACCCCAATATTTAATTAAATAAAGAAATTCCTCTCTACCTCCTAATAAATAACCTAGATTTAATTTTTCAAGATTTAACATGGATTGCAGAATACTTGTAGATCCTAAGTTTGGATAAAGCGAGACTTCCTTCTACATTTTAAGACAAAAAGACATGCAGCGAGGAAAACTTATTAACCAAGAAGGCATCTCCACAAAATTATAAGATTAATAGACCTTCAATTTAATATAACAATCAATCCAAAGTACCTTAGAGCCCAACTCCTTGGTCCCTGCTTGAACAACAGTTGCAGCAGACTGTGCCGCTGAGGCTGCTATCATAGATAACCTACCGAATCCCTGCACATGTAAAGCAGCAACCTCATCAGCTATATGTAAATGAGTTTTGACTCTTATATACTAAACAGTGTCAATTTTTACGGTATCAGCTCATTTATAAACCAATGACAGATAATTGCCTATATTAAGCATGACCGGATAACCAAGAAAATAAGATAAGTAACATGCTAAACAGGTGAAACTATACTGATACTGCAAACAAAAATTACTTTTAAAAGTTACATTCTACACAGATAAGCTCAATTAGCTCAATCTTTATACCTGGGTAACAGCAGAAAAAACATCGCCTTGCGAATTATTATTATTATTCCTAGGCACTGGGGCAGGACTTGACCCAAATCCAACATACTTCCCTCCTTGAGAGGGCGGAAGGCCCTCTGGCCGGGACTCATTCTCAGCCATTTTCCTAGCAAAAAAATTATCCTTATTTGCCGCCGACGCCTCGTACTGCCCCCGCGTAACATCATCGGTAGACCTCGACCTAGAAGGCCCACCACCACTACCTTCACCACTCCTAAAATCACTCACCGTCAGATTTCTCCTCAGATTACTATAACTATTTCCACCATTAGTTCCTCCATCATCAAAATTATCCCAATTATCCCAACCAGAATTGCCACCTGAATTTCCACTTCTACTACCACTCAACGGGGGTCTACTGCTGCTATTGGGACCCTTCACAGCTTCCTTCACAACAGGTGGATCCCGCCAGGGTTTTCCCTCGGCGAGGTTATGAATCCTATCACGGTAAACAGAAGCGGCTTTCGTATTGTATTTGGTGACAATATCAGTTTCTTTTGGGATTCCATATTGGCTCATGAATTTGTTCAACGTGTCATTGCCGCCAAGCTCCATTTTCCGGAGCTGGATCTCGGACCACGAGTCCATGGTAACGGATCGGACGAAGGAAATGTGAACACCTAACCCACGGTGTTTTCCGGAGCATTCCAAACACATGAAAACTCCATAAGAAACAGAGGCCCATTGTGGATTCTTTTGAGAACAATCGACGCAGACCTTGTTACCGGCTTGGGCTTGGAGATCTCGGAGACGACGTGATGCCGCCATTGTATCGGTTCGGACGGACTGGATCCTATTCGGTATTGGTTCAATAATCGGATCTGTGGAGAGATCGGAAAAATGCAAGATCGAGTGATCAGATCATGGATTCAGGGGAGGAAAAGCTGTTAAGAAATGGCCAACAGAGGCGGAAAAAGTGAATTTGTGGGGGGATAACGGCTGGTTTACATAAATAAGGCTGCATTGTAAGAAAGAAAAAAAAACGGTAAATATTTCGTTCTTTGGATGTATTTATATAATCCCTCTTTTCGTTTTACTTATTTAGGAGTAAAATTTACATACAAGTTAAAGGAAAAAAATTAATAAAAATTATAATTTAATTAATATAACATTATTAATTGATAAATATTTATTAAAATATTAATTAATCAATTAAATTTAGGATTTTAATTTTATGGATTTTTTTTGTATTTTGGAATTTTTTAAAAAAATAATTAATTATTTTGAATTTGAAACTAACAACTACTTCCTCCGTTCCATTTTAACGTTGCATAAAGATTTACGTTTATTAAAAAAGTTAATAGAGATGGTAATTTGATTAGTATAACCTATTAATCTTTTAAAAATATAATAATAATTTATTTCTACATTTTAGAATGACTTCTTAAATATTAAGGGTAGAATTGAAAAAATATGATCAATTATCTTTTGAATTTTGAAACTAATAGTATTTTGAAATAGTTATTTTACTATATCTAACAATTAAAATAAATGACGGTAGATTTTAAAATAACTATTTTTGATATGCCTAGTACCTAGAGAGAAACAGAGAGAGAATACTTTATGGTAACATAAGGAATACTTTAGGTAAATATTCATATATACATAAATAGTATTCAATACTACAAAAATATACCAAGATTTTTCAGTTTATAAAATATAATATTAATTTTTTTGAAATCACTCAAATTTTGCTTAAAATTTGTGAAATGATATAAATGTATATCTCGCTTGGCTACTTAAAAAATTCGCTCAAATTGGAGCATGAAATGCGTATCTAATAATATATTATTTGTATAAAAATTCATATTACATTTTTAAAATTTAATACAACTACAACAAACATTATATTCAACTTTCGTACAAATTTACTTACCACAACAACATAAACTTAAATTTATACAATTTTAATATAATTTTATTCAAAACACATCAAATCTACATCAAATTCATCCTAAATTTGAGGTATAAGCTCCCCAAGGTGTTCTTCTAATTCTTGAAACCACACCCGTTTTTAAATTATTTTTAACTTTTTTAAATTTAAGTTTCAACTTTGAAGCTTCAAACTTCATCCAATATGGAGTTTGAGATGAATCAAAACTTTAATAAAAAAACCACATCAAATCTACACTAAATCATCTTAAATTTGAGGTATAGACACTCCTAAGATATTCTCAAATTTTTTGAAACTACAAGCAATCCGAAATTATTTTAATTATTTTTCAAAATCAAATTTCAACTTTAAAACTTCAACATTCATCAACTATTTTTTGACTTGAGATTTAATTTATAAAGAAGAATTGATAAATTGGAGAAATAAAAAATATTAAATAATAATATAAGATTAATAATGAAAGAAATAATAATTCATCAATGATGGAATTTAGATTTTAATTTATAAAAAAAATTTAGTAAATTGGAGAAATAAAGAAGAAGAAATTAAAAAGAAGGAAAAAGTAAAGAAGAACAAAAGAAAAAGGATATGAGGATCTATGAGGAGGAAAATAATTTTTTTAAAGTTAATACAAGTATGCTTTATAATATATTTTATATATTACGTAAATAAATATTGTTATACTTTATAATTTAAAGTGTAAAGTAATTTTGGGGTGCAATTTCTCAATACTTTTCATCAACTATTTTAGGATCTGCACTGTGCGGGCACTGGCAAAACATATGGATACTCATGTGTGTGATTTGGGGCATTAAGCGAGACTTACGCCTTAATACACCGATGGCCTAAAGGTGGGCAAGAACTGGGCACTGAATCGAATCGAATTAATTCGATTTTCGATTTCGTTCGATTCTTCTGAAGTTCGATTTTCAAAATCCGTGCCCTGCAGATGAGTCACGCTCTTTTCTGCATCAAAGAATCTAAGTTTTATTAATTATATTTTTAAATAATATTTATTAAGTTCAAAACTCAACCCATTTGGGGTTTAGGTCTTTATTTTGCATTTATCATTTAACCTAAAAATAGTAAATAGATAAATATTCAAGTCCCAACTCTAACATTTAAAGCTTAACCTAAAAGCTTACCTCATCACTTAACTTATGTTTTATAAAATACTACCTATTCCAGAAATCAAGAAATGTTAACTGTTAGTAAGGGGACAAGAAGTGAGTTTCTAAGCTTTCAATTATATTTACTGAAGAATGCTTTTTAAAATTAATGTATTGGGTTATTGATCATTGTAGAATATATACGAAATAGCATTGTTAACACATTTGTTTCATGTCAAATATTTTGATAATTTTGTTCTCATTTTATTTCTCACTTGCACCGAAAACCGCTTTTAAAAACACCAAATAAAAATCGAATCCAAATTGAAATAGTTTGATTCGGCATACGATGCACGTTTTTTTCAAGATCGAAATCAAATAATCAAACCGAACTTTGATAAAACCAAATAAAAAATCGAACGTCCACCTCCACCGATACTAAATGTTCAATGCTCGGCTTGTTTAACAATTTTTATACAAATTACATGTCTAACTTTTTCAGTTATAGCATTATTGATCGCTTAAAATTCTTTTACCAAAATTCTAAGAAATTGTAATTTTTTAATTGTTTGAAAGTTAAAATAATAATATAATTAAAAAATTCTTAAAATTATATAATTAAATTAATAAATTTCTAACATTTTTGTATTTAAAAATTAATTATTGTAATATTATTTGCATACACAACTTATAGAAATTAAATCCTGGTGACTTGTTTTTGCATTTATGCACTATTTAATATTAATTCATGTGGAGCCAGAGGGTAGAGTAAGATTGGGACACACGGGCCAGCCTCCTCGTGAGCCAACTTGTGAGGTGTTGTTGTGCTTGGTAAGAAAATGATTTTGAGAAAATGATCTCACTCTAAGGCCAAGTATAGGTGAAAATCTTAAAACATAGGTAAGTAAAGACAAAAAGAAATGTTAGGAAGTTTTGATGAGCAAAATTAATCGAAAGTGTGAAATAATGACATAGAAATAAATATTTAAGATGCACGTTAAAAGCCGCATCGCACACTACTTGCTATGAAAAATAAATAAATAATAAATAAAAGTATGGACATCTTTATTTAGTTACATGAGGATGACCAACACACAAACATGAAAGTTAAGCAGCGGGTTTCTATGAAACCAAAGTACACTAGTACAAGAGTGACCATCACTACTCATGTTCCTCATCTTAAGCAGCAAATGAGCCACAATCCCACAATAAAACTCCCAATGCAGCACTCGAGCCAACCATTGAAACTGCTGTGCAAACAAGCACCACAAATGACTCTTCCTTAGTGTTCATATCTCTTGAACACATAGCCAATTCAATCCCAGCAAACAACAAAAGAACCCCTAAAACCCCAACAGGAATTACGTCAAAACCTTCACCATTGAGCCTAAAACCAACCCCAAAACCAACTTAGCCACACCAAGAAGTGCCACACACCCACCACTCCTACCAATTAAACTTGTATCCCCTGCTAGCCCTCCTGCACCATGGCAACACATGCACCAAACCAACACCTCAGGTTCATCTAAAAACTCACCTGCCGATTCTGACACCGAGGTAGCTGTAATTTCCTCTCTCTGGAAATAAATCTTGCTGGACAGCGCCTACACACTGCAATCATTAGAGTTTAGTACAGATAAAGGGAGTTGAGGGATTGTACCCTTGATAAACCCCTGCTTCCAAGCCTGTTTGGAAATACTCACAACTTCAATTCTTGATGGACCAAATTTGAAACCTTTCACAGCATTAGGCCCTCTTATAATAGCCAAACAACACCTAACAAAAGATAAGAAAAGCAGAAGGAAGTGAGAAAACTATTTTCTCACCCTTCCCACTACACCACCCTTCATCACCTGTTTCTGTACTTTCTTGGATTCCCATTCTGATCTTCACCAGCCCCATTCACAATCACAATAAAACAGCACAAATTAAAGCCAACAACAATCCATCCAACCCCAACCAATCCCTCTCCCCTCCAGATTTCGATTTCATGAAATCCTGTACATTTTTAATGTACTTAACCGCTGTCATTGCAAAATGACAGCCCTTGTGCTAGCTGAATTCCCCAACAACAGAAACTGGAATCAACCTGTAAACAAGCTGCATCAATCCGGTGACACCCAATAGGAACAAGATCCCGGCGGTGCAAATTCCGGCAGCCATAACTTCCGGTATGTCAATTGTGGGTTGCTGATAGCAACAGCAGCAATAGATTTCATAGGCTGGACAGGCATTGGCACACCATAGATAGCACCAGTGACAAAATTGTATACACCAGTGAAAATTAGTGTTGTGCCAAGATTTAAGTCACTGGCTAGTGTCAAAGCCAGGACTATTGGTATATATGTGCCTAAATCACCCGTTGCACCATTCAATTCAGCCCATTTTGATCTGAATATCAAATTCCCTTCAATTTCCCTTGCATGAAATTTTCCCTTGGGGCTTGAGAATGAATGGGATATTTTCTTGTGCTGGACTCCATAATGATGAATTTCTTGATATGCATTAACACACCTCCACATGGATGGAGGAGTGTAATGTATATTGTAAAGAAAGAGGGTAGCAGTTGACTTGCAATAAATAATTAAATAGGGATAATACAACTTAACTCAATAAATTATATGACTCAGTATATTTAATTTTTAATTAATTAAAATATATGGTTTTATCCCTTTAAGATTACAAATTTGTTAAGACTCTTCTTATAATCATAATATCCTCAGATGGACAAACTTTTAATATAACATATGTGCAATTAAATGATGAAATAGTTAATAATTTGTGAATTTTCATGGTCAGCGGGATTAATAGCATATTTCAACTAATTAAATGTTAAATATACACAAACCTAGTGTAAGTTTATAGGTTGGATCTCGAGGGGTTGTATATGCAATTCTACCTCCGCCTGCGGCTGCAGGAGGTAATGATGTATCCTAACGAAATAAAACATATTAAACTCATGATGAAGATTAAAGATAAAGGAGAAGCACATTAACAAAACAAAAGACTTAATTGAATTAAAGAAAGCAACAGGTAATAAAACGGAAGAATAAGATATTAGGGAAAAATTAGACAACGCTCAAATACTTATTAACCTTCTACCCAAAACATCCTCTCCCTCCATATCCTCATATATTTAATAATATATCCGCAATAACTATAAGTATGCCATATCAGATTTCACAAATATTTTTATTAATAACTGTGGGATCGAAAGTGATATTAACCTAATTAATGTCAACTCTAAATAAAGAGTATCAAATGTCCTATCAAAGTGATGAAGGGCCATTATAAGTTCCCAGAAGAATTGATGTGAGAGGTTGTTATAGAATGAGAGATATTTGCCTCTGAATGTGGAGAAGGCATTATTCTTGCTTGTAAGTACCAAATCTAATTTAGAATTTTGTTTGATAGCAAAGCTTTATGCAGTTGCTACAATAAAAACAACTTTTTTTCGGTTGTGCAATGTGGACGTGGCACGAGATAGATCTGGTATAGATTCATGAATTAAGCGTCTGTTTGAAAGCTACTCTTATACTTCACTTCCTCCGGGGGTTTTAGTTTGGGCACTGACTTAACAAATTACTTATTTTAAAAATAAAATGTATTTTTACTAATTTACTTTAATAAATATGTTGAAAACGTAACTTTACATTTATAAATCTCTTTTCATTTGATAGCGATAAAATCAAGAATATCATTCTTTGCTTCTCATAACGCTAAACACCACTTATTTCAAACAAATGAAACGCTTAAAACACCATTTGTTTTAAAACGAGAAGAGTAATTCTAAACCCGTATAATTATTAAGGTAGTAATTACAGAGTATAATAATTAAGATGATAACATGTTTGTGATGATATAATTAAATTATAATTACAAGCGTACTATTTGGTCAGCATGCTGAATTACACAATTAGATTAAAATTTTAAAATAAAATTAATTATCAAAAATTAATATTTGATAAATATGAGTCTTTAAAAATCACATTAAATTAGGTATTTAAGATACATATTGTCTCCGAAAATATATTAATTAATAAATATAAAAAAATTAAAAAAATTAAAAAAATTAAAAAAATTAAAACTATTTATTTTAAAATTCTTAAATTGTTTTTTTAAATATCTTAATTTAATTAATTAAAAATTAAAATTAATTTTTAAATTTAAGATAATTCATAAAAAAAATCTTTATTAAGCATAACTTGAGCCAATATTATAAATATAACACCATAAAATTATTTAAATATATGACAAAAAAATCTATCAATTCTAACTAAAACGAATAAAGATGCAATGTTAAATAACAAATCAATACTACTAAAACAAAAAAAAATTTACAAAAGGAAAAGGAAAAACTAAAAAAAATAAAAAAAATAAAAAAAATAAAAAAAATAAAAAAAATATAAAATTCAAACATAACTTAAAATAAGTTGCAATATAACTTAAGTAAATATAATTCAAAAGAAAAGGAAAACATAAGTTCATAATATCATTCAACAATAAAATTATACTTTAATTCAAAAATTAGAATAATGGGGTGGATTTATTTAAATGAAAAATGAAAAAAATATAAATAATTATATGGAATCACAAGAAGCAAAGGTTGAGAAATGAGAAGAAAGAAAATAAAAGATAAATAAGGTAAATAAAAAAAAAGTATTCTAAAAATAAAGAAATTAAAATAAAAAATAAAATAAATAAAAAATTATAAAGAAATTAAAATGTGACCTTTTGTGCCACTCCAATTACCTCGTAATTCTCATATTATTTGGGGATCGAGAAACGTAATTACTTCCTTAATTACTTATATTATCTGGGAATTGGAGAGTTGTAATTACTTCTCTTAATTACTAAATTCACCGCCACTCATTTAATTACCTACTCTAACAAAACAAATTCAAATTATAACTACACTCAATTATATCAAAATTCAATTACTAAGCGACTTCGGGCCTTTTTATGCATTGTGATGCATATAGTCTAAAACGTATATTCCTTATGTTGGCTCTGTAACTGTAGAGGATTCTATTTCATGCCAACACATTTATGAAAAAAATTATTTTGTGTTTCATACATTATACGAATTGTGTGGAGAATTCTATTTATTCACAATGAAAAGTTGATGAACCCAAAATATAAAATTTAAATCCACAAATTTGTGAGACAAAAAATATTATGCCAATACATTCAATATAATTTCACAAGAAAATCTAAAAAAATAATATGTACTTATCGATACGATTAAAAAGTATTTAAGTTGACACAATTAGCTAAAATAAAAATAGCAATAACCCATCGACATTCTTATTCTTCAAGTTCTCCGCCAAAAGAATTCTTTTTTTTTTTAGTTCAAACTCATCAAAAATAATAAAGCTCTGCAATGTCAACAAATATTGTACTCGAGAAATGTTCTCTAGAGCTGAGCTAACGAGATAACCTCAGATGCACAAGAAAGAGTACAATAAGAACACTATCTCGAAGTGTAACTGAAGTCTGGAAAGGGTGACATGTGTACGCAAATCAGACCTTTGTGAAGGCGGAGGTTGTTTGTACAAACAAGAAAACGCTACAAGAAAATTTTTCTAATGTAAGTGCCAAAATTGAATTTTTTGGAACAAATATCCTGACAATGCATAGGCTTGATCAAGGCAGAAATGTGATTCTCCGCAATTAATTGAGCCTAGAGGATGACCAACTGGTCTTTGAGCCGCCACCAAATGAAGGCGGCTGCCTCTGGTTGGTGTGCTCTCCATCTATCAGACGGTCGATCGTCAGACCTGTTTTCGCCACTGCTCCACCTGTCAGTTTCGGGAGGTGGAGTCTGCCCTGGCCGTATCAATTTTCTCTCTTCTGAACCGGGGCACTAACTTTCTGTGGGGGCAGGTAGGTGCAGCTGCTGTTGCTGCAGGAGCAGTTGCTCCTGCTTCTGAGGAGAGCTATGGTTGAAGGCTCAGCAGGCCTAGGTGACACATGCATGGATTTCCGCAGGACTCCTCTCTCTCCAGCCTTTTTCTTCTCTTCAAGTTCTAGCTCGTTGCCTCTTTTCTGCAATCGCATCTAACTTGGCCTTCCGATCAGCTTCCTCTTTTCCACTTCTCTGTTTCTGCAAAATTCTCTAAACATTGTCATAGAATGCTAAATGGATTATAACAACAACTCAAAACCACAACTCCAAAAGAAAAAAAGGGAAGGAGGAGAGGGTAGAGGATAAAAAGAACTTGAGAGGGATCGGTATAGCTCCTAAACACTTGCGAATTATAAAACTTGACAATAAAACATGCACGAAAGGACTTGTGAAGATAAGAGCACATTACAAACAGAACTGCATAACCTCAAAAAGGTCAGCTAACCGCATAAATAAGCAATGACAACAAATGTTACTGCTAAAAGTGGAGCAGAAGCATAAACTTTTGGTGAAACACACCTCAATGAAAAGCTAAATTCAATGCATAAATGCATCTTTAACCAGAAGGATACCTTCACATTTCCGTGCGTCCTTCTCTTCCTGCAACCACTTCTGTTGTTCTTCCTCAGTTCACAGAAAGAATATCAGCTTCCTCCTAGTGTCCCTGTCCTGTTTCCTTGTCTGAATTATCTGGTTTATTCGTTCCTGTCTCTCCTGTTTCATGCTATTGAATTCGGCTTCCCTGCAGCTAACAACTCTTTCTTGGAATATTCTCTGCATGATCAGGCCTATATCAGCTGATGGCGTAAGACTAGCATGAATAAAAAGTGCAAACTAATGTCAGCTAAATGCCATTGAAATGCAGATTCAGTATGAGGTGCAGCTTCTTCTCTCCTTGCTCTCCAAATATCCATTATTTTGGCAAACTTCGCCATTTTTCTCCATTTCCTGCCTCTCCTTAGTTGCTATTCAATGCCAACTCCATGATAACCTTTTTGGTCATCTTTTCCTGCATTTAGGTAACCTTTGGTAAGGATTTCCATTTAGAGGTCTGAAAAACAAACAAAAAAGGTCCAAAGTTTGTACGCACTCCATCTAAGACTGGTTTCTTTCTTCCTCTACTGCGTTTTTCAGCTTGCAGCATTGCTTGGGCTTCTTCGAGTTCCTGGCTCATTTGCTCTAGCTCAGCAGCAACCCTTTTTTGCTTGGCTGGCCTCTTCAGTCATCTTCTGATGTTCTCACCTCTTTGACTCTTCCACTCAATCCTTCAAGGAAATGTCAACAGAAGTTCATCAACCAAGAAAACAACTATAGCAAGAAACTCCAACACCCTCGAGAAGGGAATACCTTTTCCAAGAGCAAACGCCCTTGCTCTTCTTTGCATTTTTCAATTATGGACTTCCAAAGCCAGGAGTCTCTTGTGTTCCTTCTCCATTATCTCTGGCAAATTAGAGAAGGCATGTCCAAGCTTGGCAACTTTCTCCACAGGGGGATAGATCATCAACCTTGCCTTGCGAAGGATTCAGCTAAAGTGACTAGGGTGATCCCGGAGTCCTTCAGCCTCAATACTCTGGAAACAAAATATAAATGGAAGTTCGACAAATGATTCTAATTTTTCTATCTCCATGTAAGGCAAAAGAGGACAAAAATAAAAAAAATAAAAAAAATAAAAAAAATAAAAATGGTTAAAATTGAAGAAAGGTAAAGGCTGGGTCTGGGTCTTCCAACCCCTACACTTCCAAACAAAGCTTCTAGGCATGGAAGTATATATGCGAAAAAGATGCACCAAGAATAGTATACATAACTTCATTGGGATTACCAAAATCTTTTCTCATAAGTATTTAGGAAACACACACAGAAATGTTCTGCAGCACTTGTTCCATGTATTAAACAACAGAGGTATAAGGCTAAACTTAACAAAGAACAGAAGAAACTTCTCAATGATGCCACATCCCCATGTCCCAAAAATCCGAAAGCAGCATAAAGTGCTAAGCTGCAAACACTCTACATCAAAAGTCAAACAACTCATGAGAACTCTCCTACCCCACCCAGCCCACATTCGATCTAGCAAGCAATATATGTACTTGTTGTGCTACCTTGAGTGTTTGACAGACACTTAAAGACACCCACCAATTCATATAGCAAAATCTTAAGATAAAGCCCAATAATTTGATCCCCAGCTATACAGTTTTCTCCAAGGTAATGCAGGTTTTTCCGTTCATGTGCAGCAAAATGTAGAAGATGTAAATTACCAGAATTGTTAGATAACAAAACAAGGAAAAATCTTAGTAGTTAACTGCTTGCAATGGTTTACTGAAATAGAGAGAAGAATCATGCAGCCTAGCACAAATAATGGCAAGGCGGACAGGATATCTTACAATCAATGTAGATCCAGTGAACACAATTATACCTATCAAGAAGACAGCACCATTAATGTGATCAACTTTAATAGCTACAAAATTATGTCTAACAGCATCCACAGAAATCTTCTCAATAGCACAAAGTCAAAGAATGGAATCATCTTATACAGGTTAACAATCTGGATTGTCTGGTACACCTGAGATACCTGGAAACATAAAAGAAGCAAAACAACCACACCCTTAACTTAGTTAAAATGAAAAACAAAATGTCAAATAACAAAGGACTCTAAAGATAAACGCGAGAACCTGCTGGTGCAACCTCAGAGTTGCAAGCTTTTCCAAGGCTGGAACATACTGGGACAGTTGCACTTCAGGAACTGAAGAAGCCGAAGATAGCTTACCCCCAAGCTTCCAGATTTTGTTCAATAAGGGTTGCACTTTCAGTGCCAGATCCAAAGGAAGGAACTCATGTTCCAACAGATGATAAAGATCTTTCCTTCCTGGGGTGACACAGGCCATCACACTCTCTGGACACCTATATTCGTGAAAAGAAATTTAGAAAAAACAACCGGAATTGCAAGACAATTAAAGAATTAAAAATTGGAAGATTGCTAATACAGTACGACAGATAAAGGAACAACCTCTTCTGCACCTCAAGGAGCACCAATCTGAGCCTCTTCTGTGTTACAAAATTCATTTAATGCCGCACCCAATCCCAACAAAAAAAAAAGAATTTGAGGAGCATATACTTTTATATATTAAATTCAAAAAGATACCTATGTGCAAAAATATAAAAGAATTTACCAATTCCAAGAGAATTGATGACTGGGGAAGCTGAAAAGGATAAAACGGAAAGGAAACGAAGGTGAGAAACTAAAAATTAAGACAAATATTACATGAGAAACAAACATCGATCTACCGATTCTCTATTTTAAAAGAAAAAAAAAACAATTTACCGCTTCTCTCTTCTCTGCTCTGGGTTCAACATCAAAGCCGATGAGATTGTCCAATTTCTCAAACTCCTCTCCTTCTCATTTTCAAGCGCCAGATGGGATGCGCACCATATAACTGATTATTAGGAGATACAGACAGTGCAGCACGAACAACAGATGATGCTATTAACTGCAAATCCTTCTGGTTAAGTTCTTATTGAAACTCTTCTGAAGAGAAAAGAGTTTGAGCCATGCATAAGCATGATAAAGATGATTTGATGACATCCAGAAAATTTCTGTTAGCTTGCTATAGTACACAACCATCAATGATGGTTTTGGGGTTTTCTTGACCATGCACATTAATCCATATATGTCTTCAATAGAACGGGAAGGTCTTGCATAATGTCCAAATAAAAGGTGACTAACAAATTCATGCACCTCAAAGCAAGTTCAAAAGGCCATTGCAGGTGTATGAAAGTTCTACGCCTCTCAAATACGAAATTACGAATATAGTATATGATATCAGAGAAACTAATAGAAACATGCCAAAGTCGAAGTTCTGTTGCAACTTTGAGTTGTTAAATTCCTTGTGTCCATATAACTGCAGGCTTTCTGGAGCCGACAGATCCGACGGTCCCTCTGGTCTCTAAACTTGTTAAGATTTTCCAGATGATTCCGCATGATTTCACAAAGTCGACGAAACTTTGTTGTACGTTTGCATTGCTTACAGAACTAAAAGGCGCGGTGTGCCTTCATCTGAGCATATCAAGAGAACTTAATTCAATTTCATTTGTTGGCCAACAAAATATGTTCTTCATATCCAATTGGTACGAATATAGAAATTATTGTGTGAACACTCAAAAATGGTGCAGCAAGCTCAGGACAAACAGGATTTAGGTGTAACATTTAAGTTGCAAACAAGATCCCACCTATGATTTTTTTAAACAAGAGAAATATCTGTCTGATTAAACAATTTATGTTGTCAGATAGAAGCCCATCACATCAAGATAAGTCAATGCAACCAGTAGCAAATGAATAAGGAACGTTTTCTGACAAGAAGCAACATCATAGTGCATGCAGACTACTGACTCAAAAGTAAACAAGAAAAAGAAAGAGGATAAACAACCTATTAGTTTCAACGGCAACAAG
Source organism: Datura stramonium (assembly GCA_018107945.1). Lineage (NCBI taxonomy): Eukaryota > Viridiplantae > Streptophyta > Magnoliopsida > Solanales > Solanaceae > Datura > Datura stramonium. The sequence goes on from JACEIK010000275.1 coordinate 218,497, forward strand.
GTTCACGAGGTTTGAAGTAAAAATACAAGCGAAGAAGTGAAGCACACAGTTTAGAGAAAATTATATAACATACATGAATTTAGCATCATTAATAATCAAGTTGAAATTAAAACAACTAATCTCAACATCCAATTTACAATAGTGCAATATTAATCCAACTCCTGAGTTGAGATTCAAAGAATCGTCGTTTCTCATTTGGATCACTTGCGTATTATTGTTTAAAGCACATACTTCTATGAAGGGCCTCACTTTGTATGGATTTATCACTTTATGTGATGAAGCAATGGTTTTTAATAATATTGAAACAACTTGCACAGTGAATACTATCTAAACAAGATACTGAAAAGTTAGATACCTAAATCCCTCATGTGGCTTACCGTGAACAGAGAATGAGGTTGACTCCAAAATCCTAGAAGAAAAGGAGTATAACAAAGAAAGAGAAATGGAGAGGTTACTTACAGCATACAGAGCCTCCAACCTTGAGTTATTGCGCAAGATCTCTAGAACAGTTCTATATGTCTCCCACAAGAACTTAAAACATGGTGTAACCAGTTAGCAGTCAGATCTATCTTTACGTTTCTCCCCACTAACATAACTCAACATAAGATCTTCAGGTCTTTTATCAGCTTCTAAGTCTTCCACATCCAGAGTTTCCTCTTAGGCCTGTGCTTTCTGATTGCGAGCCAGTTCAGCTCGCTCAGTGGCTAAATGCATAAAATGCTTTATCACCTCCTCCAGTGAATTAATGTTCACTAGTTGACTGACACTATGATACTGAATTAGGCCATCCTTGGCAAACCTCCCCTTCTCAGGTCACACATAACTCTACATACTTGAACATTATTCTCTCATGTCTCTTTTGCCATGCTATATACCTCCTTGATGGGCCAAGATCATGAAGCGCTTGCAAGGCCTCTTGCTTTTGACCAGCATTAATCAGCTCTGCATTGAAAAATTAAGCTCGGACAATGATTAAAGAGAACAGGTGAGTGCTTTTGATTGACCAATACAACCAACAACCATGTGCATATGTGACCCCTCCTATAGCCTACACCAACAACCATTCACGCATCCCAGCCCAGACATTTGAGATAATGTCATATATTGATGTGACTAGCTACATGCAGTGTCATATCTTCAACTAATTCAAGACAATTGGAAGTAAATAATTGACCAGAACAAATATCAATATTACTTCGGCTAAATGGAACTACCAAACAGGATGATGATAAACACCATTAACCTTCTCAGGCTCCGGCAAAAGTCGCCATTGTGAGGATCTAGAAAACTTGACCTTTGATGAGTAGTTAGATAAAACAAAAATTAGACAAGTTCTTCCAACTAGAAACAACAGCAATATGGCACTAAATACTGAATCACGTCAAGGAATTGCTAAGACAAAATCTTATCAATGAGCCAGTTGAAAACAGGAGTTTGTGTCTTTTTTTGCTAAAAACAAATAGCAATACTCATTAGTTTGAAACATAAATGAGTTCTTTTGGAATCTTTCCCTGGGTGAAACCCAGGCACCACAGATTTGGCAAAATTGTTACCAAAATTAAGAAGTTTACAACAGAATAAGTAACAAACATTCATATGTTGCTCTATGTAGCAGATGTACAACTCAGTTTTCTTGCTTCAGATCTTGTACTGAAAAGAAAATTTTAAAGAAAAAATTTTCTCTGAGTGACAATATAATCACCCTTATGTAAATCCTCACACAATCATCAAGATGAACAATATTTAATAATCAACTATGCCTCAATTTGTGGTCCAAACTAGTAAATAATTATCTCTGGCTTATCCCTACACTGAACAAGACGAAAAAAATTATTCCACTGAAAGAATACAGTAAGCCTGCACCCTCAACACCTTGATTACAACAAAATTACTCATAACTAATATGAAAATTCACTGCACAGTCTTCAGGTCAAATATCTTATTAAAATAATTTGCTGATCCAAATGGTATTATATGCATAAAGTGATGCAATATACTGTTATCGAGAGTTCTCTTCTGTGCTAAACCTCCATTTATCCACAAAAATAATCACAAAACAGGACGAACAAATAGAGTAACGTGTGAAAACAAGTAACATTGCTATGCAACTTCAAGGAAAAATTATAGAAATTAATATATATATATATATATATATCTGGATTTCGATTTATTCATCATACCATCGACTGCCATATTCGCCATAAACCTGGGTGAAGGAAGCTAAAGGCATGAGATGTTTGGGGTTTAAATAAATATCAAATTAAAAAAATTTTGGATTAGTAATCTGGTTTAGTTCACAGTTAAAATTAATCTGAGCTCATTGAATTCGGCAATGCATCTTTAAGGAAACTAAATTACCCAAGATTATTTTTCCCAGTGTAATGAGAAACACAGATAACAACTAAATCATACTTTGAACTTAGGTGTCGTTGTATACACAGAGGTCGGAATTCAATAATTCAAAAGTTAGGCCGTTATGCATTTATTTACATGAAGATTTAAACACTTAGTTGGTCTCGAAAGTCTTAATAATTAAGATCTTGAACAAAGTCTTAATAATTAAGATCTTAAAAAAGTCTTAATGTTATTGAGAGTTACTTTTATGTGTACTATCCACAATCAATGAAGCTATCACCACGAACCGTATCGCCGTCACAACGTCACCACTACTAATCACCTCTATCATTACAAACTAATATCAATGCATTATTACCTTATTATGCTTACTATTGCCAACTATCACTACCATCATTAATCACCTTTTGTCATTACAATCACCACCTTTAATTAACATTTTAACTCGTATATACAAGCTCTCTTTAGCTCTAGATATCTATATTAAAACCATCTTTACGATGAAATACTAAATTACCTCTTAATTTTATTAAATTACGTAATTTTTATGCTAAGTGCTAACTAAAGATACCTTTTAAAAGTAACAAATAGCACCAAACGTTGTACTTTTGGTTTTGATGATTGTCAAATCAATAAGGGACCAGGTTCACATGTTGGTTACTTTCTTATCAAAATCCACTACCAAAAACATACAACCGTAAAGCCGTACTTTCCGTCGCTAGCTTCGCGCTTGCAAAGAGGGCTGGCAACAGCCTTAAAGGTAATTTATGCAATGGGATCCTTCTAGGTTTTTGTATCTCATTTTATTAGCATAGAGATTGATTGAGCATAGACTTTGTTAGGATTCATGGAGCATAAACCTGAAGCATTTATGCACTTCTGCTTTCATTGACCGACAAACCCGTGATGAAATCGACATGAGTGGACTGCGTGATTTGAAGCACATTATTCTCAAAGTCAACTCATGTACCGTAGTTCTCAAGCATTAATGCGAAGACAAAGAATAGGCCGCCATTATCTCGCCTCTTTGTCCATCGACATTAAAGATTATATTTCTCTCTCATATTTTTATATATGTTGAACAAGACAAGCTTGGCAAAACCTAGTTTTTGATTCAAGAAATTGAGATATTCTTTGCAAAAGCTGTAGGTGCTCAAGAAGAACAAAGCTCATCAACAACAAAGGACCCGATCGTGATCAACTCAACTTATCGCTTAATACTTGTTGTTTAGTCTTGTAACTGCTCAGAAAAGTGTAAACCTACTCTTCTCCTTACGGTTGGTGTGTGTTTCTTTTGTTGCTCTTCAGGTCTTCGTAAAGAGCATCAACTAGAGACGGTTGGTGGTAAGGCTAGAGTTAGAAGCCTGTGGTTTGTATCAACTAGAGTTAGTCAGTGCTTTCACAGAGTTAGTCATTCCGCACCCGCTAGAGGTAGTCTGTTGAGAGTCGATAGTAGAGCTACATTACTTGCTGGGGCCTCGCAATAGAGGCATTGCCAGAGGAGTTGGATAAGAGTTTAATTACCGGAGTCTCGAGAATTATTGTTGCCTCGCATTTAGTGAAATTGTTGAGAAATCTTAATGCAGGTAGTCATGGTTTTACTCTCCTAAAAGCAGTTTATGCCACGTAAATATTTTATGGCCATTTATATTTACCGGCCCTAGTTGTTTGTTGCTTGATGACTGGTTATTGACAATAAGGACTCCGGTCCTTTGATCGGGTGGTGGAGTGCATACAAGCCAACAACTAGTTATTTCAAAATACGCAGCTAATTTTAATAAGTCTATGTCATTGCATTACTTCGCTTAATTGGTATTGTAGGACGTATAAGAAAAGATATTACAATAATATAATTTCACACGCTCATCACTAGAGTTGCATTGTCTTTATTATTATTATCGCTCTGACACGTGCGAACATTAAATAATTAAATATAGAGTTAGATAAGTGTAAATTCAAAATGATCAACCGACATTTTAGTTATCTTAATTTATTAATCATGCTTGATGATGATTAAGTATAAAGCGTGACAAGATCACCTAAATAAAATGAAAATAAATGTCTTTCAACATTTGCGTAAAGTGCAAGAGTTACATAAAGCATACAAAGCTTACAATTATAAGTATAAATATAAGGCATACCGCCAAGAGTAAATTTAATCTACAAGTTTGAGGTCAGTTTATCGTTTATGGACATTTCATACAAACTCAAAACGCCAACAACAACCAAACAAGAAGGTAAATCAAAATATATGAAAACTAATGTTGTTAAGAAAATGCAACAACTCCATATTACCTATTAAAAGGTGTGTAGTATGATCATACAATGACATATATTTTTCATATTGAGTCTATTTAATGGTATAGATCTCCATTATGAGATTGCGTATAAATACTATCAGAATCCTGGTAGGTTTTAGAAGATGAAATAATTGGAAGGTGAAAATGTAGTATACGAAATAATAATTTTAAAAATATAAAAAGCCAGAACCTACAATAATTACCTACAGCGAAACAATCATCCTCACTTACTCGCCTTAATAAAAAAATATTATATATTAGATATTCGATGGTAAAATATTACTATTTAAAATTAAAGAGTGTAACTATATTTTGCATTAATACGTTGAATTCTTCCTCTTCCTCCTTCTTCCTCTTTTTAAAGAATGTATAATCAAGAAAGAAAGAAAACATCAAAACACAATATATTTTAAGTTGTTTCAATTAGTTGAGTGTTCTTATTATTCACTCTCTTTAATTATTTCTACACTATTTCTTTTATTTCAATTTATATGAATGTATTTGATTAGACACATAGATTAAGATAAAGAGAAGTTTTTTTGAGCCGAAATAGAAAGTTTAAAATTAATTTATTACTAAATATTTAAAGCTTATAAAGCCCCGCAACAAAATTCACTTTTTTTACCCTTTTAAAATAGAGTTCAATGTATTGACAAATAAATATTTAGTTTTTTAAATTTTAGAATTTTAAAGTTAATTAAAATATTTATGAAAAAAATAAAAAAATTAAAAAAATTAAAAAAATTTTAATTTGTTAATTTTTTCTTTGGTTTTTGTTTTTTTTTAAAACATATAAATTAAATGAAGTGAAACTTATATGAAGTTATAAATTATAATACAAATCAATCTTATATTTGTGACTTTCAAAATACAATTAAAAAAATAATGGGGCCTCTACGCACAAAACATTCATAAAATCCACAAAAGACCGCGCCTTAAGCACGCGGGCGTAAACAACCCACCCTAATTGCAAACACTGATTGTTTTTACTAATTGACTAACAAGACAAATAAATTTCAAACTATTTATAGTTCATATAAATAAGATAGCAAATATCTGAAACCCAAATTATATAACAAAATATTTAAAACAGGAAAAATTTATTGAAAATTCAATTTAAAAATACTAAATATGATTATATAAAATTTAATTTTTTAAAGAAAATATTTAGATTTAGATTTAACCAAAAAAATTACTTGTCCATTACGTAAATATTAGTAGAAATCATTTCCTTATACCTATACACAATCTTTAATTTAAAATATATTATAAAAGCATAGTGTAAATAGGAAAATAGATCATACAACTTTAGTTTCTTATTTAGCATATATTAAACAAATCCATTTCACAAGATAAAAACAACAAAATCTTTCTACTTCAATTTGCACCCATTCCGCACCTGCCCCGCACGGTCCCATCTCGCAAGAATTTTAAAAATTATTTAATTCTCTCCGCACTCACCCGCAACCATATTTCCGGCGCAGTTTAAATTTACCCGCTCTACATTCATCCTGTCCCATTATTATTCCTATTAGCAGATGTATTATGAGACGTAATATTAACTTGCTGGTATTTTTTCAACATCGCACTCCTTGTATGTCTATTATGTTATGAATATAATGTAATATTTTTTCAAAAAAAGGTATGGAGGTAACCCAAGAAAACAAACAAATTAAACGTTACAAATTTTTTTACTTGTTTCTAGGAAATTTTTTGGGAAATGTGCTGCCACGATTGCAAATGTACAAATTTGAACCGAATTTCGACGCTTCTTTCTTTTTTGTGAAAGCGTAGTGTTAACACCAAAGAATGCGAGCTTGTGTGATTCTATTGTGCAAAAATGAAAACTCTTAATGAAACATGCATAACTTTACTTCAAAGTTTTGTCTCATTATATCAACCATAACTTTTAACAACATTTTTTTTAATGTACATTAGCAATAACCATCATTATAATTGTGAGATATTCGTGATTCAATTTGGATCGGTTTTCCACTAAAAGCAAATCAAACTAATTAAGTCAAATTTTTGATGTTGGAATCAAACCAAACCAATTAAGTTGTTTTTTCCACCGCTTTAGTTTTGGTTAATTTTTGTCTGACATATTTACTTATTCCATTTTTATCGCTTATATATAATATTTCCAAATACATATTAGGTTGACTATATTCCAATATAGCACCATCAATTACTTTTGAAGAAAAAGAAGAAAAATATATATATTTTTAATCGTATATATGTCGCCTCTCTAAAAAAAAGAATTTAGTCATTTCTAAGGAACATAAATAAAAATTTCTTACAAATAATTTTTTCATGCAAGAAATTAAAGCTTTAGTTATGATATACCAAGATATTTTGACGATATTTGGAATTAAACAAATGATAATAAGATCTAAAGGTAAGTTATTTTGAACATGAAATAAATTATCGGCATTATCAACAAACTAAAAAGTAAAGACAAATAATTCAATTATTATAAGGGCAAACATCTAGATTACGAACCAAGAGTGCAAAAGATTAATATGACCTTAATATATGTGCGTGTGTGTGTGTGCGTGTGTGTGTTTATAAGTTTTAAATATGATTTTTTAAATTCTAAAAAAAAAAAACTACAACAATCACAAACAAAAAATTATAATAACAAAATAATATATTAATTTTTAAATTTAAAATTTAAATTAAACAAAAAAATCTTTTGATTTGGCTCAATTTTCAATCTTTCATTTCAACCTCGCACCCACCCTGCAATCGTCTCATATTCATAAGAATTGAAAAAAATATACCAATCCACCCTGCACCTCACCAACTATATTCCTTCACAAGCCTAAACCCGCCCCGCTCCATTGTCATCCCTCCTACCTCCAGCGATGTATCATGAGTAACATTAACTCGCTAGTTGCTTTTTCAACACCTCACTCCTCTGTATGCCTATTATGTTATAAATATAAAACTATTTTTTTGCGCACACATACACATTAAAATAAATAAAAATAAATAAAAAAAGAGGTAACCTAATGAAACAAACAAATTAAATGTTATCAAGAGTTATTTTATTGTTTCTAGAAATTTTTTGGGGAATATTCTACGTGATGTAAATAGACAAATTTGAACTGAATTTCGATGTTTTTTTTCTTTCCTCGTGAGCAGAAGTAACCAAGAATGTGAGTTGCGTGACTCTTACCATGCAAAAAGAGAAACTCTTAATGAAACGTGAATCTACTTCCAAGTTTAAACATTATACCAACCAAAATTTTTAACATGTTATTATAACAAACAAATTTAATTTGAAATCGATCTTTATGTTATATTTTATTAATTCAAATAATTATTTTTTAATCTATAATAGCAATGACCATCATTATAACTAGGAATATTCATGATTCGATTTGGATCAATTTTTCACTAAAAGAAAACTAAACTAATTAAGTCGATGATGTTGGAATCAAACTAACTAATTGCTGTTTTTCTATTCAGCTTTTTATTAATTTTGTCGATTTTTTAATTCATTATTTGGTTTTTATTGTTATGTTTTTAATGAATATGGCATTATATACTTCCAAACACATATTAGGTTGACTATTCTAACATAATACCATCAATTACTTCTTAAGAAAAGAAGAAAAATATATATATTTAATCACGTTATATATGTTGCTTCCTTAAAAAAAAATCTTATGCATTGTCCAAGGATTTAGTCATTTCGAAGGAACATAATAAAATTTCTTACAATTAATTTTTTTGTATAAGAAATTAAAGATTCAATTGTGATATACCTCAATAAACAATGTAAAATCACCTCTATTTCGCTGTCCAGGGAGTAAGACTCAAAGACAAATTATTTTGAACATGAAAAGTAAAAATTACAAATCAAACTAAAAAGCAAAGACAAAATTTGATTACTATAACGGCAAACACCCGCCTAGATTACAAATCAACAAAGGCAAAAATTAATATGGACTCCTAATATATGTGTGCGCGCGCAAGCGCAAGGCAAGTAATTAAGGTGCGTGTATGTGATTATAAATTTTAAATATGTATTTATATGATTTTTTTTCCGGTTAGTTTTTGTAAAATAAAAATCAAATCAAATTATATCGATTTTTATATTTAAAAACAAAATCAAACCAAATCAAATAAGAAAAGTAATTTTTTCTTTAGATTTGCTTTAATTTAATTTTCAAATTTTCATGAACGCTCCTAATTATAACAATACCCCGTTTTTTTATAAATACATCTCTATAATAATTTTATCTAAATATTTAATTATTTATTATTTTATGATAATTATTTTATGATATACTAACTTTTTTTTTCTTTCGCTTTTTTCTTTTCCTTCTTCTTTTCAATTTTCTTTTTACTTGCTTCTTATTTCGTTCTTCTTTTATTTTTCTTTTCAATTGCTTCTTTTTATCCCTTTTTTCTTTTTTTTTTTCTTTCTTCTTTCATGATTTTTATATTCAAATTCATGGATATTATTATGTATAAATTTGATATTTAATATTATTATTTTTTTTGTTTTTTTAAAATTAAAATTTGAAGTGAATTAAAATTTAAAATTTTAAAAAAACAAAAAAAACATGTAATTTAATTAAAATACAAAAATTAAAAATTTAAACAAATTGATGATTGCATTGTTTGATTGGGTGGATTATTTCAGTTTCATGATTAAAATTTTAAAGCCTATTTGAAAATTTTTGACCCATTTCGAATAGAAAGCCGTAGTTGAAGTTCATAGAAGAAGATCAAATACAATTTTTGTATATTTTTTATTTTTTTAGATATTTAATTCGATTTTAAGTGTTTTCTTTTTTTTTAATTAAGCCTTATATATTTTTATATAAGATTTATACATTGTGTACAATAAATTCATAATAACTATAAAGCAGTTTTTCCCCGCGAATTCACAAGGCGGTATTCGTAAATTCTAAACTCCTAACTTCTAATGATGTCGTTTTAAGATCTAAAAGGAGGGTTTTAAAAGGGTTTAACTTATCTCTAATGCCTTAGACTTCCATGCATGCAAGCTTAGAAGTTCCCTTTAAAGAATCAAGTTAGAAATTCCTCAATTCTTCCCTAAATCTCTCTCAAGCTTTCAAAGTCAAGTTTAGATTCAAATTTATCCAGGTATGTAGGGTCTAAATGAGAGTTTCTTTTCGTTTTCATGCCTAAATTTATCCTCAAGTTCATGAATTCGAATTAACGATCTTATGAGGTTTTAGCTCAATTTTTATGAAATTCTCTATGAACTATCTATAGGTTAATTCCCTTCATATTTTAAAGCATGTTCTAAGATCTATGGGTAAATTTTTATCTATTTTAATTATGTATTTATGGCATCAAATTTTTAGAAAATTATGCTCAATTATGTAAGTTTCATGAAAATCAAGTTTATGATTTATGATTTCAAGTATGATGAGATATCTAACATGGTTGAATGTTTATAAATTACCATGTATGAATTTGTGATTTTGGCTTATGAAGTCTATTTCAAGTATGCATGATTTTAAGATTTGGGCAAGCCCACACAAAAACATGTTTTCATGATTTAGCCCTATTAGATTGGGCGATCATCATAATTGGCATGTTTGAGCTGAGAATCCCCACTACAGCCTTATGATATGTCTTTGAGTCAAGATTCCTTATGTTCGTATTTCAAATTAATAGATTATGATTTCAACTTCATGAAAAATGATGAGAGCATTATATATATTTTTGGGTAGTGTCTAGTACCGAGTAGGTCAGGGGTTTCAAGGTTCTCTTAGTCTCGGTAACTACGTACAACGTAGGTATACTTATATTTGGAACCTTTCAAGAGAGTTTTTCCCGTCCGCTAGAGGGCCTTCAGCCTTGATATCGAGATTACGGTAAGTAGTGTCTTTAGCTCTGGCAAGATTTTGGACGGCTCTTCCCACTTGAATGTGATAGTTGGAGCATTAAGTAAGCTCTATCATGATGGTTTCGGTTATGACGAGTCTCCCATTGTTCCTCATGATTTCATTTATGCATGTTCATGACTTATGATATTACATATTACAGCAGGTTTGATCCAATGATCAGTTTATAAGCTTTTACTTATGATTTCAGTTATAAAAAGCCATATGATTTATATTTTAGCTTTTGGTCATTCTATTCAGATATGATTTTCAGCTTATGACTATACATGTTTTCAGATATCAGCATGTAGTTCTTACTCTTATGATCTTGTGATTTATGTTTATATGCATGATTTCAGTTTATACTTACTCGACATATTTTACTTACCTTGCATACTCAGTACATTCCAAGTACTGACTGCATACTCTATGTTAAATCGTTTCATGATACAGGTTCAGACGATCAGACTCAGTTTCACCGTTAACCGAGTCTCCTGCATCTTAGTCCTGTTCAGTTCCCGCTGTGGTGAGTCCTCATTTTTCATAGACCTTCAGCTTAGTATTTGATGTTGTTATTTCAGTTTTCACGCTTTAGCGAGCTAGTTGGGGATGTTGTCCCATCAGTTCTCCAGACATGTTAGAGACTTATCAGATAATTTGTAGATTTTAGCTTTGTCAGTGTTGACTCTGTTATGATTGATATGTATTCAGACTTCCGCTTATTCATGATTAGTTTATCAGTTTCCATTTGATGTATGCTCTTTAGTTGCTATGTTCATGTCATGGATCGACTTGGAGCCATTCGCGATTCTAGGTTCCGTGTCTCGATTTGGGGTTTTAGCTCGGGTCGTGACAGGTTGTGATGGCGAGATTGGTTAATGCTAGTAGTTGGCGGTATTGATAGTGGTGGTGGAAGAATATGTGGTGGTTGATGATGTGTTAGTGATAATTAGTAGTAGTGCTAATTGTGATGGTGAAAGTGGTTGATGGTAGGGATTTGTTCGCAGTTGTGATAGTGAGTGATAATGGTGGCAGAGATGGCAGCGGCGACGGCGACAGCGACGGTGACAGTAACAATAGATATAATTATAATGATGGAGACGGTATGTGTGGTAACGACGGACAACAATGGTGGTTCCTAGTGGTTGTTGTGATGGCAAGGGTGGTTGAAAATGGTGGCAAAGGTGGTTGGTATTGGTGGTTGGCAATGGTAATGGTGGTGGTGGTTGTGATGACAAAGTTCGTTAATAGTGGTAGTTGGTGTTTGTAGACAGAGTAATGAAAATTATCCATACAAACATACCTTTTAATGATATGAAGATTTTATTCTTGATTTTACTCTCTTCATTTCAAAATAAGTGGTGGTTTAACCTTTTGATTTTGTTTCAAAATAAGTGGTATTTTACATAATCAAGAAGACATTAATGATGTTCTTCCAATTTTATTCTCCGATTAAATGGAGAGAATTTTACATAATCAAACAAATACTAAAGAGTTACATATTTTTCAAGGTACTTATTAAGGGTAAGTGGGTAAAAATACATATTACTTTCTAGAAATGAGAGGTATTTATTAAGGGTAAGTGGGTAAAAATACATATTACTTTCTAGAAATGAGTAGTTTTCCTAAAAAGTGTGCCCAAACTAAAAATATCACTTAGTTTAAAATGGAGGGAGTAAAATTTAAGACCTATTCAGACCAAATAAGTACTTAATTTTAATAAAATTAAATGCATTTAATGACTTGAGGTCTGAACCATTCAAATTCTGACCTCCATTGGGTGCAAACAAATAAGACCCATAATTATCTCTTTTTCTGTGAGAATATTACTCTATTTGTTCCATTTTGATTGTTAGTTATAGTAAAAATAACTGTTTAAAAATATTTGCTAGTTTCAAAATTCAAGAGATAATGTTTTTCCAATTCTATTTTTAGTACTTAAAGTCATTCTAAAATGCGAAAAGAATTATTATTGTATGTTTTAAAAAATTAATAGGATTATATTAATTAAATTATTTTTCATATTAATTTTTTTAAATAAATATGTAAATCTTATTCTAATAATTAAAATGGAACGGAGGGAGCATGGGTTTGAGATTTGTTAATTGTTAGATTAAAAAAAAAGGACTTTTAAATTAGAAATTCAAACTCCAAAGGGAGAAAGATGACTCATAAAGCTGCCACGTGGTAAAATAACATAGGATATTTGGTATGGACCCTACCCAAAGATATAAAAATAGGACTACAATAACTTCCCCCATGACCCTATCTATTCTATTCCCTTTTCTCGTTCCTTCCAAATCTCATCTCAACTTCTCCTTTTTCTCTTTTTTTTTCCCTCTCTCTCCTCTCTGTCATACCGCGAAATCTGAGAAAAAAAAAATAATCAGTTGTTTTTTCCCCTTCATCCTTCTTGTTTCTTGATTTGAAATCCTTAATTAATAATCTCTGCAAAAACCCTAGCCATAAATCTTTCCTTTTTAAGAAAAAAAGTAAAGAAAAATCAAATTTATGTGTTGAGTTCTCAGATCTGTATTTCAATCTTTGTTTTTTTCTTCTTTTCCAATTGTTTTGTATTTTTCCGCAGATTTCTCAAAGTGGTTTCTGTATATTTCGATATTCAGATTTGGAATTTTTGAGTTTTGAGCTGTGGAGGTAGGTCAAAACTGAAGGATGTTTATGGAATTGGTTAGAAATTTGAAGGTTTTGCATATGAGGACTTGTTAGTTTTCTTTTTTGGGGGGTTATAAGTACCTTTATTATCTTTCTCGGAGTTGTGTGTGTCTTGTGACAACTTTTTTGTTTCAAGTATGTTCTAGTTAATTTGTTTCTTCATTTTCTGAATAATTTTGTGGCTGTGGATGTTTTTGTGTGGCGGTTCTTTGGTAGGATTGAGATTGTGATAAGGTGTATTTGAGATGGGGGTAGGGGAAAGTGAAGTTTGTGTTTCGGTAATGAGTGATGGAATGATGGAAATTGAGAAACCGGTAAATGTTGATTCAAAGTGTGACAGACAACGGGTTGTAGATGCTACTGAAAAGGAGCCATGTGTTGAGAAGCAGAAATTTAAGACTTTAGATGGTGTAGAAATAGGTTGTTGTGTGACTAATAATCACACTACTAACTGTGCACCTGAAAATATGGATGGTGTAGAAGTAGAATGCCGTGTGACAAACTGTGCACCTGAAAATATGGATGGTGTAGAAGTAGAATGCCGTGTGACAAACTGTGCACCTGAAAATATGGATGGTCTAGAAGTAGAATGCCGCGCGACAAACTGTGCACCTGAAAATATAGATGGTCTAGAGGTAGAATGTCATGCGACAAACTGTGCACCTGAAACTGTACATGGTGTAGAAGCAGAATGTTGTGCCACAAACTGTGCGCCTGAAACTGTAGATGGTCTAGAAGTAGAGTATTGTGCCACAAATCGCGAACCTGAAACTGTAGATGGTGTAGAATTAGAAGGTTGTGCGACAAATCATGCACCTGAAACTTTAAAAACAGAGGAATTGGAGTCAGATGAGACGCAGCCGAATAAGTTGAATAATTGTGATGTCCAGCCCTATGTAAGGATTGATGTGAAGGAAGCTTCCAATGATGATATGCTGTCTGAAGTTTCAAATCCAAATTTGTCTCCAAGAGAGAACACTTCAAGTTTCCAGACAAGCAGTAGTCAAGGGGTGGATTTGTTGAGTAATAATCAAGGTGGTTCTGGAGAGATTACATCTTTTTCGTCGGGGAATTCAAGTGCGGGGGAGAGTGTCAGTGAGGAAGAGCATAATCAAATTGATGCATCTAAAGCAGTTGCTAAGTCCTCTGTGGTTCTTGAAATTCCGGAGGAATTTAGCACAACTGGTATCAGGAAGATTACATTTAAATTTAGCAAAAGGAAGGAGGATTATCCTAATGCATCTGCTGGGGCTGCTCTGCCTGTGACTGCGGGGATTGATGATGGCTTTAGTGAAGCACAGGCATGGAATCCTTTGGAATCTGATGATACGAGTCTACATGGGATTTCAAGCACAAATGGAGCTGTCTATCAACATAGAGATCCTTTTTTATGTCCTCTAAACATGGAACTAAAAATGTCTAAGAAGGTCACCTCTGATGCTTACCCAACAAATGTCAAGAAGCTTCTCTCAACGGGGATTTTGGAAGGAGCACGGGTGAAGTACATTTCAACTTCTGGGAAGGTAATTTGTGGGTTTCTCTGTTTATACTTGTTATTTAGTGGTTTCTATGTAAGCCTGACGTACTTTTATAACTGACTGTCAGAGGGAGCTTCTTGGAATCATAAAAGATTACGGGTACTTGTGTGGTTGTTCACTCTGCAATTTCTCCAAAGTGAGTTTCCTGTCTATATTGAAAGTTCGCCTGTGTGCACGTTAAGGAACATACTGAACAGATTTATGTCTAAGCAGGTTCTCAGTGCTTACGAATTTGAAGTGCATGCTGGGGGCAAGACTAGACACCCGAACAATCATATTTATTTGGAGAATGGGAAACCTATTTACAGGATAATTCAGGAGTTGAAGACTGCACCACTTAGTCAACTAGAAGAAGTTGTAAAAGACGTGGCTGGTTCTTCCATTAATGAGCGATATTTGGAGGCTTGGAAAGGTGGTTTGATACTGATGTCTCAATTGATTTATTTAAGTTTTCATTTCTGAAACAGTTTGATAATTAGCACGGCAATAATAAGTATTTAGGAGGAGATTCTCATGCTTTCCATGCGCTATAGGTTGTAGTTTGTTGTGCATGGTCATGGAAAAGGTTTTTTTTTTTGTTGGGGGGGGGGTGGGGTTGGTTGGTGGTATTACTGCTTATTCGTCACAGACCTCTAATCTAGGTGTTGCTCATTTCAATGAACAACCAAGTTCAAACTCTGTAGAAATAAGTAATTTGACCAGCTTAAGCATTTTCACAAGTGAGATCCCTTTTCCTACAACTAGAATCAGTGGCGTGCAGCCTGCTTGATGCATAATTATATTTTCTGAGTTACTTTTTCTTATCTTCTGTATAAATTCAGATTGCTAAAATTTAAAGTAGGAAGATATTTTTTAAGAACTTTCCCCATCAAAGTTGACAAAAAGGTGAGTACAGAGCAATGCAGTTTACAAATTTAACACAAGGTTTTGTAAGTGGATTGCGGGAACATAAAGGAAAATTTGTGTTTAGATATTGAGGAGAGTCCAAGGTAGTTATTCTAGGGGTGAACATTCAACATAGAGTATCAGTTCTTGTCAGTTGTGTGATGATTTATGATATTCTCTTCTGTTTTTGCAGCCAAACTCCTGCAGCACTGTGAGGTGGCTAGTGCTTACCACTATTCTCATGGAAAGGCTTCAGGGATGTATCACTATAAGCCAAGGTGCATTTTAAAGTGTTTTAATATTTTGATTCTGGTCTTTGCTCCTCCACCCTAACTTTCTTCTCAGTTTTCTTGGGTGGTTTATTTTATTTTATTCTGGGTTGGTGTAAAACAAGGAAAAGGAGACAGTTTTAGTGTCCTCTTCAAGAGTATCCATTTTTTTTCCCATTGACCACTGTGTTTTTGTTTCATGAACCGCCGTAATGTGATTAAGAACATGAAAAGCCTTGCAGTTTCAGAGTTTTCCTTATTGACTTACTAGTTGATTTAATTTAGCTCTGTCCACAACCCTGTCTCTTTTCTCCTTTCCAATCATGTGAAGTTGTGAACAATGGGAAATCGACAATTGTTATCTTCAAGGAAATGAGTTGTTGATTTATGACCAGGCATTTCAGCAACTGAATGCTATGTTTTGTTAGTAGCTGGTTGTTTGATTGAATGTGGAAGGTTTCTTATAATATGATTCTAGGATGATCATGTCTTGGTCTTACCTGTATCTCTGTTTTTATTAGAACTTAGCTTAAAGGGTGATTTTGCTCGACTGTATGTGCTCTATGCTGTTAATTGAGATAAGTTACCTATAGTCAAAATACTTTAGACTGGTCATTCATTAGCTAGCTTATAGTACGTTGAATGCTTAAGTTCATTTTCATTGAAGATACTTGCTGAATAGGTTTTGGAATAACACGCAGAAAAATATTATCACGAGTACTTGAGAATTAAAATAGGACAAACAAATTGAAACTGGTTATGGAGTAAAGAGATAATTAAAAAACCACTGTTGCAATGTTGTTTTATCAGTCATACATGTTGGGATTGGTAAGTCCAATGTTGTAGGAGTATTTAATCAGCCCAAATAATTCAAATGTGCATCTTGGGCCAAGTAGGCCTCCCTTTAGATGCATTCTAGGGTACCAAGTTGACTTTAATAATCTCATTTTTAATAGTATTTCATCCTAGTGGGTCAATTTTAGTGTTCATCTAAAACCTTAACATAATTTAATGCACAATAAACGGATCACTCGGTACGTGGTTGGCCAGTTGCCAATCATTTGGTATTAGCTATGCCTATGTTGTGGTTGCTAGAGTAAATATTGACTTCTGCATCTATTGTGCAATAACTCATGGCAACTTGATATCCCACAAAACTAGTAAGTTAAATAAATCAAGGGAACTTACTAAAACAGGCAATGTCATACCACATTGCTCTTTATCTTTGTAATTTGACCCATTTTGCAGTTCTTTGGTAGTAGCTTTTCTTTCCCCCCATTTACTGTCGGAGATTGGTAGAAGAGTTTAGAATTGCTTAAGTTAGATCCAGGGCATCGGCTTGTTAGCTTGGTCTCATTTTGGAGTTTGTCCGGTTGTAGTTTGAGGTTTTTGCGTAATAAGGATATTGAGTGGTTTTAGGTGTTGGGGCTGCTTAAACTTTTCATATTCATTTTGTTTGTAACTTTGCTCTGTACTATGGTGGACTTCAGTGAATGCAGTTCGGTGATGGAAGATGGCCTTTATCCTGCTTCGTACTCCTATATTGACAACTTCCCTCCAAATCCATTTAGCTCTATGGAGACAGCAGAGTCTTGGAATCATGTGGTTAAAAAGTCTGTAATCACTTTATTTACTTATCTAATTCGTGCAACTGGTCATTCTTTATGTAAATGCATATTCCTATGTTGTTGCTAATGGTGCCGTTATTTTGACAGGCCAAGGTGCAACTTTTCCAGCTCAACAGTAGAGCCAAAGAAACCTGCTGAAGGGGGCACAAAAAAAAGGTATCCTTTCTCTTATTTTCCTTTAATAAAAGGATTTCTCCTTTTTGGCTTAGCATTTGTCGTTAATCTTTTTACTATATACAGGGATAATGACTTGCACCGATCACTGTTCATGCCAAATGGACTTCCAGATGGTACTGATTTGGCATATTATTCTAAGGGGAAGGTTAGATTCATTTCTATCACGTCTCCTAATATTGTCCTTTTATTGTGCATTGTTTTCTCTATATTTTTAATTATGTGTTCAGAGCTATTCAGCAGCAGTTTCCATAATTATGATCTATGTGTGAGCAATTAAAATCTTTCTGCAGAAAGTTCTTGGGGGCTACAAGCAGGGGAATGGCATAGTTTGCAGCTGCTGTGATTCCGAGGTAAAATTTATAATCTATATGTACACACATATTTGTAATAAAATTAAGCCAAATATATATAG
>JACEIK010000275.1:236781-261073 GCA_018107945.1 Datura stramonium
GTTTCAGAATTGCTGCTTACTATACACTTGCTATCCTTTCTAAACAGATAAGTCCTTCCCAGTTTGAGGCTCATGCTGGATGTGCAGCTAAACGTCAACCGTAAGTAGTTCTGATAGATTATTATTTGCATAATATGAAAAAAGCGAGATTGATCTGAATTATTCTGTCAATGACCAGCTACCGTCACATCTACACATCCAATGGACTTACCCTACATGATATAGCATTAATGCTGGCAAATGGTCAAAGTATCGCCACCAATAACAGTGATGATATGTGTACAATATGTGGCGATGGGGGAGAACTGGTTTGCTGTGAAGGGTGTCCTCGGGCTTTTCATGCAGGTGTGTTCTTTTGCCCTAATGTTTGAAATAGTTCTCTATTGTGCTTAGTCTTTCTTGTCTCTCTAAAATGTACTGGTTGGTTAACTGATAGATTGGTACATGGTTAGCTCTTTATATTATCATAAAAGTCACGTTTTAGTGCTCTTTTCTCTTATTTGATTATAAATGAAGCCATGCCAAAAGCAATTAGGTAAGCCAGACAGCCTGATTTTTGGTTGTTTGAGTGGAGCTCTTTCAATTTCCCTGCCTAATTACCTCACTTGTGCGTACAGTTTTGCTCATATAAAACCTGCATGCTTGCAGCTTGTTTAGGTCTACAGTGTACCCCGACTAGTGGTTGGCTCTGTTCATATTGTAGAGACAAATTTGTCCCAGGTAGGAGAACTGCAGGAGATGCTGGACCCATTATGATAAGGTTGACAAGAGTGGTTAAAGCTCCAGAATCTGAAAGTGGTGGGTGCGTTGTTTGCAGGTTTGTCGCAGTTGTCCTTTGGAGAGCATTTAAAATTTATCTAGCCCTAGTTTCCATGTATCTAACTTTTGTGATTAAGAACATTCTTGTGATGAATAACATTAGTCTAACACTAACCTGGTTTTATATCATCCGAGAGATTTGTATTGTATTTAGGCCTTCACACGCTGGTAGTACATATTTTCACACAGTGCTAGTACATTGTGATAAAAGCTGGTTAAAACCGCGATGCGGTAGGCTCATCTTTTCTCTTGCTTCTACAGCAAGAACCAAATAGTATTCTTCTTAAGATGTGGTTCACTCCCCTAAATATGTCTTGCCTAGTTTTCATTGCAGTCTGCATTTAGGTATTCCTAGCACTTCAAGGATGAAACTAATTAAAAAACTAATCATCATCACGGTCTTGTGTGGCAATACAGTCGTTGAATGTTAGTATGCCTCAGTGTTGTCAAAGGCTCATTTAAGGGGCACTTAAGCTCTGAAGCTCAGAGAAGCTCTGGGAAGGCGCTTCATGTCGCATAAGCTGCGTTTCAGTGTAGGCAAGGCACTAAGCGTGCGCCTCATTGCCCATGAGTTCTATCTTGAATAGAGCGATACTAAACAACAATATAATCAGAAATAAGTATATTAATTGTTAAGGAAAATATTATTAATGAGTTCTTTTCCTTTTTATTGATTTTTCTATATATATTTTTCCTTTGTTGTGCCTTCTTTTTTCTACCTAAAGCTCACATTTTGATTGTGCTTTGCGCTTAAAGCCCCATTAGACCTGGAACACTTTTTAGAGTTTTCACCTATGTCAACACTGGTATACATCATATTTAGTACTAGCAGATGGAGGAATTGCTTCTATGATTCATTATCATATGTAACTTGCAATAGTTGGGATAGTGTCGAAGAATTTGTCCGGTCCTACTATATGCAGTTCATGCTGGCCATTATGTTATTTTATCTGTTGACTTGCTTGTCACATTGTACGGTTTTGCTAGTGCAAAATAACATCAAATGGGTGCCCATAATTGGAGATACGTATACCCATGAACTCATTTTTTTCCACCATGTATTTCTAGGACTCCGGACTTCAGCGTAGCCAAATTTGATGATCGGACGGTTATGCTCTGTGACCAGGTATGCCTTGAGCAACAGTTTACTTGCCATATTCTGATGTTTTGCTGCTGTCCTTAAGTTTGCTCCCTCCTATTCTTTGTCTAATGGTGCCATATCCACAGTTTCCTATCTAACTTTTTCTTTTTTGTGTACATGTGCAGTGTGAGAAGGAATACCATGTTGGGTGTCTCCGCGAAAGTGGGCTGTGTGATCTGAAAGTAAGTGTGTAGGTTCTTTCTTGTGTTGGATAACTGTGATTATGTTGTCCGTCAGTACTAATAAATGGTTAAAATTGGTGATAGGAACTCCCGAAGGATAAATGGTTTTGTTGCAATGACTGCAATAAAGTTTATGTGGTACTTCAGAATTGTGTTCTGAAGGGAGCTGAGGTCATTCCAGCTCCTGCAGCAGCGGCTGCAACTAAGAAGCATGTCCAGAAATGTTTAATGG
This sequence comes from Datura stramonium, assembly GCA_018107945.1. Classification (NCBI taxonomy): domain Eukaryota; kingdom Viridiplantae; phylum Streptophyta; class Magnoliopsida; order Solanales; family Solanaceae; genus Datura; species Datura stramonium. Next base: position 239,156 of record JACEIK010000275.1, read on the forward strand.
ATACAGCTACAAATGACATTCGGTGGCGAATCTTAAGTGGGAAGAGTCGCTTCCCGGAGCATTTACCTCTTCTTTCCAGTGCAGCAGCAATCTTTAGGGTGAGGATTTTATCGTTGGTATTAAGCATCAGTTGGAATTTTTTTTGATGTCTCAGAGCATAAAGAGGACACTTACCAAAATCTCTGAATCAATAGAGATTGTACATTACTGCTATAATTGGACATATATGTTTCAAGACTTATGTTAAACCTACTTAATACTGCATGGTGTTGAAACAATGTGTATGGAAGTTAGGGTTCTGTTTTTCTACCCGAGTCATTTCAAATTGCAGTAACGTTCTGACATTTCTGTCCCATGCTATTCAGTTGTTAGACCAAAATATATAACTGTGAGGTCAATATTTTCTCCAGATTATCGATAAGTTTTCGAAAGTTTTCTAAAATTGGTGATTCCTTTGATATTGTTGATAACCAAACTGTACTGTAGATTTCAATCCGCAAGTATAATCTTGTGCATCACAAAGATTCTTGAACTCAAGAAATCTTGTTGGAATGCCAGGCTGACCAGCAACACCATTGTTAGAAACAGACAAATCCTTCTAACTACCACATCATTGAATAATTGAGTCTACTTTAAAAAAAATTCAATAATTGAGTCTTGATGGAGTTGGACCAGCTGATTGGCGGGTACATGTGTAACGAGAAGAATTTCCATATGCACTTGTCCTACTTATTCATTAATTAAATATCTAAAAAACTTATCCTTGAACTATGTGTTGAACTTTTCCTTACTCGAGTTACTTGGCCTAATTTTAATTGTCATCTTTGTCTCTCTGCGCAGGAGTGCTTTGATCCTATTGTTGCCAAATCTGGACGAGATCTTATACCTGTTATGGTTTATGGGTGAGTATTCCTTCACTTACAAGTTACAACCCTAGTGTTACCCAAATTTTTCTTAGAGACTCTGTGCGCCTTTTGTTTTCTTGTCCGTAAACTGTATTAGAAAATCTGACAGACAAAATCTTCTCTTGTTTGATCTTTTAGTAGCCTCCATTTAGGACAAGTAGTCTCAGGGTTCCCCTATATCCATGAATACACTGTGTGTGTTTGAATTACAAAATAAAAATTAAAGAAAAGAAGTGTTAATGTCATAAAAATGGTGAATGTTGATCCTAATTTTCTAGCCTATTAAAAGAAGTAAGTCCTCAACAACAACAAACCCCGTGTAATCGCACAAAGTGGGGTCTTGGGAGAGTAGAGTGTACGCAAACCTCACCCCTACCTCAGGGATAGAGAGGCTATTTCCGATAGACCCTCGGCTCAGGGCATCACGTAAGTCCTCAGATGTCTTATTGTGATTTCTTGCATTGCCTTCACTTACCGAAGTTATCCAATTGTTTTCTTTCTTTTACGATTAATTAGCAAAATATAATTGATATAAATAAATTAAATATTAAGATTGTACTAATATATTTCTTAATCTTCTCTAAAATTAGATTATCTGCACTTGGTGTGCAATTGTTAAGTATCCTTTTGCGAGAATTTTATGTTGAGTTACAGAATACGCATTTGCATTTCAGTGCATAAATGTTATAGAAGGTGTATTTGATTGAGACAAATGTTGTCTTTGTCATGCTAAGTTCCTAAGAAGGAAGTATGTTTGATCCCATGTAGCTATCACAGTAAAGTAAGATATCCCGCCACAATTTCATCCACACTATCTAATTTTAACAATTTATTGAAAAATAATACGTAGCGTGCAGTAAGTTCGTTATTGAGGCAAATACATTTCCTAGTGTTTTTTTTTTTTTTTTAAAAATGAATTGATTTTATTTTTACAACAATCAAGCAGATGCATTAGTTACAAAACATGTCATTGACGCTTACAAAAAATTTCCTTGCTTCTGTACAAAAACTGACTATGCCAGAGTTAAAGAGCTAATGAAGTCTAGAAACTTCTGGACTATTAATTGAGTACAAATTGGACCAGCTAAATAAACTAGTGATACATTTAGCCTTTAAGAGCCTATGGAAGTTGAGACCCATCAAAACACCTCCTATTACTTTCTATCCAAATACTCCAAAAAATGCAAGCAGGTATCCTTCTCCAGATATTCATAATGGATTTATCAACTCTCCACAAACACCAGGACATGTATGCTTCCCTAATTGATTGAAGAGTGACCTATTTGAGGCCAAAAGTTAGCTAATAGGAGAAGATTGTCCAAGACCATCCATTCTTAAGTGAGTTGATGGGGGACTCATCACCTCCTGCACGCCCAAAATTAGACATCTGGAGTGTGCATTGTATAAGATGGAGGCCCAACATCAAGTAAATAAGGATTGCGATGGGCTTGCCTCTAATATCATGTTATGGACCTTGGGTCTATCTTCAACTCCAAAAGCTAGCTCATGAGGGGGATTATCCAAGTCCATATAGAGAGACCTCCCATCCCGATGTGGGACTCAACAATTTATGTTTACATAATTCAAATAAGAAAGTGTTTTATATGAGGTAAAATTTTAATTGATTTTATAATCCTACATATTTGTCCTAGATACATACTTCAAATTTGAAAAGATTTAAGAAACAAAGTTTAGCTGATTTCGAAGTTCTAAATACAACAATAAAAACTTAGTGTAATCCCATCAATTGGGGTCGGGGGAGGGTAGAATGTACGCAGACCTTCCCACTACCTCAGAGGTAGAGATGCTATTTCCGGTAAACCCTCGGGTGTAAGAAAGACAGATCTAACAACATAATAGCTGCACAAGAGATAACATATAATATCTAAACAACAACTAGTACCCACACCAAAAAACACACAACAACAATACACTAAACGATAGATAAGTAACAACAGGTAAGAACGAACAATGAAAGACAAGTAACTATAAGAGCAATACTAGGCCTACCCCTGAGAACGAGAAAGCAGTGTCACCCACAGCTGCTCTACTACCCTACTACCCTAATCTGTGTACGCCATATTTTCCTATTTAAGGTCAAGTCCTCGCTAAAATGCAAATGTGCCAGATTCTTTCTAATCATCTCTCCCCATTGCTTCTTCGGTCTACTACCTTTCCTAAAATCATCCAAAGACAACCGTTCACACCTCCGCACTGGGACACTCGGACACCTCCTCTTCACATATCCGAACCACCTCAGTCTTCCCTCATACATCTTGTCCTCTATCCCAACCACTCCCACCTTGGCTCGAATATCGGTATCTCTAATCCTATCACTCCTAGTATGCCTGCACATCCACCGCAACGTCCTCATTTCTGCAACCTTTATCTTCTGCACATGGAGTTCTTGACTGGCCAACACTTTGCCCCGTAAAGTATAGTCGGTCTAACCACCACTCTATAAAACTTACCTTTAAGTTTTGTCAGTACTTTCTTATCACACAAAACTACGAAAACCGAGCTTCCATTTCATCCAACTTGTACCAATACAGTGAGCAACATTCTTGTCGGTCTCTCCGCTTCCTTGGATAATAGACCCAAGGTACACCACCTTCTATTGGACTTCTCCTGTCCACTACTAATCCCCTCGATGCCCACCCAAACAACTCTTGGAAACCCCCAACACCTCTTTAGCCACTTCCCTGATGCAGTTAGCAGTCTTATCCACACACTGATTGCCTCCCCGCCACTCTCCCAAGCCCCATATCAATCAGCTTCGTCCCCATCTCCCCAACACTATCCATAGTCAAGCCACCCCATTTGATCCGTGACCAAACATCGACCACCCTCTTTTTCTTTCCCCTCGTGATCTCCAAATCCATCACTAGCAGTTTATGCTGGGTTGTAAGATTCTCACTCGGGATAACTTTACAATCCTTACATAGTCTTCTATCACCCTTTCTAAGAAGCAAATAATCTATCTGAGTCCTAGTCACTGTACTTTGGAAGGTAACCAAGTGCTCATCCTTCTTCGGAAAACTCAAAATGGCTACCACAAACCCAAAAGCTCTAGCGAAATCTAAGAGCGAGACTCCTCCTTCATTCCTGTCCCCAAAACCAAACCCTCCATGCACATTGTCGTACCCCTTAGGGATTGACCCAATGTGATCATTGAAATCTCTCTCTATGAATAGCTTCTCAGTGTGGGGTATACCTCGCACCACCTCATCCAATGCCTCCCAAAAACTCTTTTTGTCTTCCTCACTCGGGCCCGTTTGCGGTGCGTAAGCACTAATAAAGTTCAAATTAGACTCCCCAACGACTAGCTTAATCCACATCACCCTATCATTGACTCTCCTCACCTCAACCCACGTGCTCCCTTTGATCACTATCTACTAAGATTCCTACTCCTTTCCTATTCTTTGGACCTCCTGAGTACCACAACTTATACTCGTCCATGTCCCTAGCGTTGGTACCTCCATCTGGTCTCCTGAACACAAGCTACATTGATCTTCCTCTTCTTGAGTATCTTCACTAACTCAATAGACTTCCCCGTCAAAGTCCCTATGTTTCAAGATCCAACTCTCAACCTAGCGACTTCCTTAACACCCCTGCCGCCCCTGATCCCCCCTCTCGCTCCCACAATCGAGGAACCGACCTCAAACCATCACCGCAACCCGATGCCACTAACGTATGAAATAGAAATAACAGCTACAAACAGAATATTAGGAAATTAATTATAATGACAATTTTGTCCAATTAAAATCTTTTCTGAAAGGTTTAAGAAAAGGCAAACGACATTTTGCTAAGGAGGTTTCTATAATATTGGAGATACTCATGAACCCCCGTCAAGTCGTTGGGTATTTGCTCTAAGTATTCTCATTTGCATCCCAGATTCTTTAATTCTGTTTAATTGCCTTGTTCTTAGGCATTTATCATTACAGCATGGATGCTTTAGTGTAAGAAGAGCTTATTGCATAAAGATATGATAGTTGGCAGTAGTGGTATGTAATTATGTTAAATATATTCTCGACTTGGCAAGATAAATTGTTTTTGCTGTCTATAACCCTCCCTACCCCGAATTGAAATAACCTATTTTGTTCCGGTGTAACAGATATCTGTGCCTGAAGTACATGAGCAGATAGTTCCTCAAACAGATTGATATTTCAGCGAATTAGCAACTTAAATGTATAGTACTTTTGGCAGAATGATTTTTGGTAAATGAGTAGTGGAGATAGCTAAGTTCCAACTTATTTCTAAATCATTAGTCCGAAACTTACGTCAAAGAAGCTGCTAAGTTAATGTATGTTGATTATTGCCTTGGATATTTGGGCCTACTTGTGTTCTTTTGCCTTTTGCTTCGGGAACTCAAGAACTTGCTCTATTTGAATTGCATACATTTTGACTTTTCTGTATTTCTGTCTCATGTAGGAGAAACATCTCAGGTCAAGAATTTGGAGGAATGTATTGCATCGTTTTGATTGTAGAGTAAGTCACTGATTTCTAAGTTGTTTTTTTCTGGTTTCGTGATGATACTAATCCATGCCTTCTCAAGATTTTGCATTTAATAGTTGGTCTGGAGTTACATATTGTTCTGCTTTCCCGAGTAATTAATCATGTGTTTAAATGGATACAGGTCAGTAGTTGTATCAGCTGGTCTTCTCAGGATATTCGGGCAAGAGGTTGCTGAACTCCCTTTGGTGGCTACAAGTAGAGAAAACCAAGGGAAAGTAAGCTCTGTTTGACTTGACTCCTTTGCTGTGCTTGTTTGTGGTTTTGCTTGCTTATTCTGAACCTTTACTTCTACGGAAAGTAAGCTATTCTTGTGGAACACAAGCTGATGATTGTTATGTTTCTCTTGTAGGGCTATTTCCAGGCGTTATTTGGATGTATTGAGATTTTATTATCTTCGATGCATGTTAAAACCCTGGTTTTGCCTGCCGCTGAGGAGGCTGAATCCATCTGGACAAATAAACTGGGCTTCAGAAAGATGACTGATGAACGCGTGAGTGGATCTTTAACATTCGTATTGACAGATCATTTGTTTTTACCTTGTTTATCTGATTCTCCCTTTGCATCACGGATGATAGTGTTAGAAGTTAAGCAATTGATTCAACTTTCTTTAAAAAATGGAGATTAGATTTAAGCTGTATAATGTTCAAGGCTACTGGAAGCTAGTGAAGATTTAAAGTTAAGTTATGCACACAAGCCAATTTCTCGTTGCCGATTCAAGAGTTGGAGCAAGTGCAAGCTGTAGGATGTTTAGGCTGCGTAAGGCAATTCGAGGAATATTTGGTCTGGGAATACTAGCAGGCATAAGCTTAAAAAGTCTTTGCATTCCCTGAATATTCAAGTTGACTTCTTTTTGTGAGAGGGTTCTTTTGAACTGAATTTACACCTTACTGAAGCACGGTCACAAGACAGATTGCTAATGGAGGGCAGTAGTTAGAGTAGTTTCAAATCCTATATTTTGTTGCTCCCTTTGTGTGTTATGGATGAGGAATCAAAGTTGGGTTTGGTTAAAATATTTGTCCGGAGTTTTCTTATGCCTATAGCTAAAAAATGTTTGATGTACTTCGCCAGTTCTACTGCCCAATCAATTTTTCTATTTAGATAAATTATCTTACTAGTTCTATGTTGATATCTTTTAAACTGTTTGAACAGTATCTGAAGTATTCAAGAGACTTCCAGTTGACGATATTCAAGGGGACATCAATGTTGGAGAAGGAAGTGCAGCAGACAGCTTATGAATTGTAATTCATCTCTGTGGAGTGTGCACAAGGAGCTAGATCACTACATATCTCGCATGCACCTTTGTATAAGAAGGGAGACCTCTATTATACTCGATGATCTGAAATGGAGCTGGAAATAGATAGAGAAAGACATGCTTGTCATTACAGAACAATCTTTTCTATGATACCTAGAACATGCAAAAATGCACCTTTAGCTGATGAATTTGAGTTTCAAGGTGATTAACTAGTACATGAGGCAAGTTGTTTCTGGAGGTGGTACATCATGTCGATGACAACGGACCTTGTGGGGATGCAAGGACAAGTGTTTCTTATTCGTTATTTACCGCTATATTTTCATAAAGTTGTAGTAGTGGGTTTTATATATTAGTTTTTCAACTTATGTATAAAAGAGCAGCTGAGGAACTGCTCGTTTTAAGTCCTCGAGGCATGCTTACCTTTTATCATGCGTGCGTGGGGCAAACGTTTTTACCCCTTTGTTTTTGCATTGGTAGTTTCCTTTTGTACATTTGCAGTGCATACAGGAGAAAATTTTGCCAGAAAGTAATGTAGGATATATCTTATATCTTATAGGGGACCCTTAAGTTTTTCCTTGATCTGATGAATTATTGAATATATGTAGTGATTGGGTTATAACAAAAAACGAAGTAACAATTTGTTATTGATGATGTTGTATCCTTGTGTAATGGCGTGTTTTGTTGCTCCACTAGTGTTGCAGCTAACAATCTATTCTCATGAAAGCATTTCCATTAAAGGTGCTCCACTGGCAAGTGAAAAAAAACATATTGCTATTATTAGTAATAATATTAGCAAATTGTAGTGTTTTGACGTAATTTTGCTGTACTACTGAGTACAAGCGAAGTTGGTTAATGCACGGCAAATTTGGTGTTAATAGATTTCAAAAGAAATATTCCATCATATTTCAGTAACAATTTTATTACTAATTTGTACTATATTTGCACGTCTTGAGAATTTGTAAAGTAAACCATGAACCACCAAAAAGGAAGAGAGATATCTACTCCTAAAAGAAGATATCTCCATGTTTTGGTTTTCTAATATATCTACACCATAACATCAATCGTCAATAGGTGTAATAACAAAACTTCATGCTTTCCTAAAATATGAACACTCAGATGCCCGTCTATAAAGAAGAATTACAAATATAAGAAACATCCAATATCAAGGCTAACAGCTATATAGGCAGTGCAGGAACTTATTCACCTCGTCACTCACACCCAAGGATATCGAAAGGAATCGCTCTAATCAGATGATAATAGACTCTTTGATAGAGAGCATCTTTCTCCAAACACATTAGAATCAGGAAAAAATAATCTGATATGTTTCTCCAAATGATCATAACATTCCTCCATCATTGAAGTATATCACCAGAGCAGAAACAATGACAAGTGAAAAGCTAACAACTCTATTTGTTTTCCCTCTTCAAGAATGAAATGGGAATAAGCGGACACAAGTATAATCACTAAAACAAAATCTCATGCCTAAAAGGAAAATTAGCTGCTGCTATTCCTTCTTAAAACATTTACTAGCATATAAAGCAGAAACAGCAGCTAAGTTTGATCTAACCACATTAATCCACCAAGTTCATTCATTTCTACAAGAACTTCAATCAAGATAAATGAGAGAGAGAGAGAGAGGGTGAGGGGGAGAGAGAACTAATGTGGCATTAGTGTGTTGGCCGTTGCCACCCAATTGGAAGTCAAGGGCAGCAAGCATTCTGCCATGATGGCGATGGGCTTTGAGTTCATTCAAGACTGACCCTCCACACCCACCACATTTATGCTGAACATTGAACACTACATTATCTGCCTTCACAACTACCACCAAAATCAAATATATTCTTGTTAGAGTCGAGCTTCTTCAAACTTCCCGAATATATTCTTGTTGCTTGCTTTTCCGGAAGAAAAGAAAGAAAAAAGAAGGCCAGAAACTGAGACGTTCATGAAGACAAATGCCAGCTTTATGCCACAACTCCTAAAATAAGAAATTCTTTACCATGAAATTTGCTTGCATAAGTTTTCTTTTGAGCAACCTAGTCAAACTCATTCTAATAATTGAGTTTGCAGTAGGAGCTCCTGCTTCAAAGTAAGCCTATGGGTTGCTTTGAAGTTTAGTAGCTAAGCATATTTGCGTGTTAAAGGGGATACGCGTAAAGGAGGCCTTGAGTTGATAATTATAAGGAGGAGTTGATCCTAGTGTGCTGGTTCCTTTAAATTGGTCCAAAGTCAGAAACTTCATGCTAGAAATAGACCTTTCTAATGCTAGAAATAGACCATAAAATACTATATCGTTCCAAACACAGAATCACAAGCTGAAAGCAAAGAGGGAAAGAAAAACGAGGAACGAAAAGATGAAAAAGCTAAAACAAGTGAAATTCTTTATTGAATTGCTACTGATAACACTTACAATCTCATCCCTTACTACCATTGCATCTCATACATCCACACATAACAGTGGAAAATTGAAGATAATCTTGAACTCAAATGTTGATATTGGCAAAGGCTTGAAGGGCCTCACCAGTCAACCTACAAACCCTCCATTCCTGCATGATTTGAGCACCCATTTCTTCATAGAACTTGATCGCATTCACATTCCAATCTAAAACCACCCATTCCACTCTCCCATACCCCATCTTAGCCGCCTGAGCCGCCACAGCCGACAACAACAGCCTTCCAAAACCTTTTCTCCTGTAACTCTCCCTCACAAATATATCCTCGATGTAAAACCCAGGTTTCGCCAAGAAGGTGGAATAATTAGGAAAAAACAACACAAACCCAGCAACCACAACATCATTTCCACACGATCTGAACGTCTCTGCTTCCGGGTCCGTAATCGGGAGATCCAGATTTACCGTTTTATGTATGGGGCTGAAATTGGGGTAGTTTTGGTCAATAAGAGGGAAAGGGCTTTGGGAAACTTCGAGAAGGAAAACGGTGAAGGAGGTGAACGGAGGTGGGGAGTTGGCAGGGAAGAGAGTGGCGGAGAGTGAAGATTCAGTAGCGGAGAAGAGGTGGGTGAGTCGCTCAAAGACGGCCATCTGGTGGATGAGTTTGTGGATATGGGGAACGTCAACAATGGTGGCAAGGCGAATTCGGGAAAAGACCGGGTGTCCAGTCGGAACCAAGTCCTCACCGATGACGGCGGGGGCAGGCGACGGAGACGGTGGAGGTGCGGCTGCGGCCATTTCTAAGATGAGTGTTTGTTGAGCTAAACTTCAGGCGAATGGGTTAGTAATGTTGCTGTGCCCAGTGGCTCCTTTATAGAGTGTACTAAAATGCCTAGAAATTGGAAGACGGGAGGGGAAATAAAAAAAGAGAAAAGGCAGTGTTTGATGGGTCGCGGGTCGGGTTTTATTGAGATCGGTTCGAAATGGATAACTTTTCCCCAATTGAAATTACACAAAAATGTCTAATTTGGAGGATAGTCAATTTTGAGGTATATTTGTTAAGTTTCAGCATAATAAGAGTAAATGGTCAAAAATTCATTTAAATTATTTTTTATTTTTTAAATATAGTATAAGAATTATTCAATATTTGAGTTTAATAGTTGAATTATCATCGTCAAAATATAACTAAATGCTGACTGAATTAAGTGTTTATCTTCAATATCTCTTATGCGTGTGATATTTTATTTTGCAATGAAATTTTATCTAGGTGAGATAAATGATGACTAGAATTACTGACACATTATTGTTATTATTATTATTTTTTAAATCTTTTCATTTTTAAAATCTCTCTTTCTTCTTTATTTCTTCTACGCAATTACGGATTTTCTTCTCTTAAAATTCTCTCATTCTTGAATTCGTTCTTCATTTTCTTCTTCTTCTTGCTCAAATACTTTGATAAGTTTACCTCCTTTCTTAATCAGACCCAATTCTTATTTAGATCTGGTTTATCTCCCTTTCATCCTTCTTTAATTCTGAGAGATGCTCCCCAAATTTTCTAGCAGTCCAATTAACACGAAAAATTTTAAAATTAAAGGTGGAGAATAGAAATGATTACCTAGATTAAAAAAAAATTACAGAATTGATGGCGCATTGGTTCGAAACTATGAAATAGGCACAAATATACCTTCTGAAACAACGAGGGTCTTATCGAAATGAAATTATTTGGGTTGGCCAATTTATTGCAGCCCCCGACATATCATATCTACTACCTTGTTCTCGTGTCATTAGCATTGCAACTTCAAGAGGTGCAGGTGTAAAAGCCCCAAATGTACTGCAATTGCCATGGTGGAATTTATTATATTCCTGGTGTGCCACGTTAAAAAAATTTAAAAATAAAAAGATGAGTGAAGTATACTTAACATATATATAAATGATCAGGTGTGTTTTGATAAATAACGTGTAATAGTTCAGATATTAAACTCAAATATCGAATAGTTCATGTACTAAAATCGAAAAATTGAGATAGTTTGAATAGATTTTGACCCTTTACTTTAATAATAAAAATAAAATTGATATGATAGAATAACGAGAAATAAACTTAACTTTTTTGAAAAAGAAAAATATTTTTAATTCTTTTAAAAAAAGAAAAAAGACAATCCCCTCCACTAATTTTTAAATATGCGTAAGGTAAACTTTGCTCCAACTAAGCTCACTCGGATATCGTTGTCAGAATTGGGTTTGATATTGATAGAGGATCTGGTATTTTTGTTGCTAGAATGGCTGAAAACAATGTTAACTGTAGTTATTGCCACTATAAAATTATTGATTGGATAATTTCCTTTGCCCCAGTGGAGACCCAAAAAAAAACTGCATTAACCAGATGGAGAAACCAGTAAGAATTTGATGGTATTGCTCTTCTCTCACATATAAGTGGTGTTACATATGTTGTAGAAAAGTTCTGCAGCAGCATGGGGGGCAAAGAAAGGCGGAGACGGGGATGAGGGTGAAGGAAGTGTTGGAAGTAGGGAGAGGAAGATGGAGAAAGTGTTGAAAGGAGAGAGAAGCAAGTTAACAAATCATATGTCAAGTCAGCAAAAGGTATTAAAATGACACGAATCATTAATTGAGTTATTTAAAATGAACAAGATTTACTTGACAATATAAGAAGACCACTAATGAGTTCCGTCAATATTGTTTGAATAGAATTAAAAGTTAGTCCAAGTATATATAAAACGAAAATATCATTATTTTGTTTGAAAAATAGAAGGATTTTTTTTTAATTTGTAAAATAAAGAGGGGGGAAAAAATGAAAAGATCAAAAAGAATTGTGAGGACAGAGAGCTCACTTCGCGAACCTTCGACCTAAAGAATATATTATTTATTTATCATGGAGGGTCCTCTAATTTGTCAAAAAAACTATTTGAGCCCGCAGGCTTTACACTCATTTCCATCATAAAACCCTAAACCCTGCAAAAGAAATTGGTCCCAATAAAATCCACAGAATTACAATCAGTTCAAAGAATCGTGCCTTCTTAATAAAATGGCATTTTTTCGTCGCATTTTCAGTGGATCTTCAACGATTCTTCAATCACAGTATTCTTCAATCCGCTTGAACTCAACCCTCACAAGTCCAAAGCTTTTTGTCAGCGGTATGTGCATCAATACACAAATCCTATGAGTACTTTGTGGTGTTATTGATCATTATGATATATGTTCATGGCTAATAAGTTTTGATATTGAAGAAATTTAGTACAATCTGAGTTTTGATTTGTAGTTCTTTTTGTTGATTTTTCATTGGTTTCACGTCAGTACTACTTTTGTGCTTATTGGGTTAATCTGTTCTCGTGATAGTTATCAATTATTTCTGTAAGTTTCAGTTCACAAAATACTAGTTAAGAAGCCCGACACCATTTGAACTAAAAACCATTCAGTTCGTATGAAGAAATACAAGGAGATAAAGGTTGAGTTTTTGGAATAGCTTTTCTGGAGCTAATTCCTATATATATAACAAATTCTTTTGGCATCAGGTCTTCGTATTTTCTTTCCTATTTGTGGTCTTTCGCGGAATATGAGTTGGATGCGTCGAAACTCTGGCGATGAATAATTTCTAGTTATGTTGAAAGTTAGTGAAGTAAGTTGGTTCAGATCAAGGTTATTTGTTCCAAATGGTTATGCTTTCAACTGTGATTTGTAACACATTTGCCTTCTATGACTAATTGGCAAGGAGAAACTTTTTTCTATAAGTAGCTGGCTTGGAGAAACTATTAACTGTAAGAGATACAAAAGAAATATCTTAATTTCTTAGCTGATATTCAAGCATGGATCTGTGGTTCATTTCATGAATCCAGGAGAAACTATAAACCCAGTAAGTACCAATAAAGTAGGCTCACTAGTATTAAGTTACCTCTTACTTTATATTGTTCTCTGTTATAAAATCAATTATCAAAAGATGATACTAACACGGAAACTTCAATTCATGGATATATCAAAATCTATCTACTCCACTCCAAACTAGTTTGGGGTTGTTAATATGACTATATCAATTCTGCTTTATGCAGGAATCAGGACCATTTCATTCACATGCTAAGTAATTTGTCTTTAAGAAAAAATTAGAGGTTCTCAGAAAGCAAAAACTTTTCTAAATCTAACCCTTACTCCTATACAGATATATGAATCTCTAATTAGATTCAAAAGTACTCTTGATAAATCATGTAGACTTGTTGGTATCTCTATCGCCTATAGGGATTTTTACTTCTACTGAATCTGACAAAACCACATTCATTCTGAGGGATATTAGGTCTTTTGAGACATGTGATTTGAGGTTTATATCATCTCATTTAGAACTTTCACCATAGTGCTGCATCTAGGTGGCGGTACTTTTGGAGGTTGATGAGACTTGTCAAAACCAATTTTTCTAATGAGAAACATAGAATTTGCCACGCCTTGGCGTAACCATTCTAGGTGACCTCTCCTTTATCATATATGTGTGCTAGTCGAGTGTGATCATTTATGATCTCGTTCAATCTTATATGGTTGTATGTTCATCTTGACCATAATATCGCCCAAGGTTGTTGAGTTTTTTCCTACATAAGTCATCTTCATTGCAGAGATTTAGAAACATTACAATAATTTGTTATTGCATCTTTCTCCAGTAAAGAATATTATCTTGATTCAACAATATGTGAAATATTTACCATCACATTCTTGAGTTCCTTTCCCTAGGTGCTTCATTGTTTGCCAATTATCCTACAAGGATTTTAATTCCATCTTCTCCCTCTTGAAAGTTGAGTCTTTAAGTATTGGGAGCGGATATTAGTTTGATTATATCTTCTTTTGAATTTCTATGACTAGAAATAACATATTGGGCTTTTTATATGGATATGGATTTAGGAGTTCATATGTGGATGCAGTATTTTTTGTGGTGGGTTCATCATGCTGTATAGTGTATATTTGAGCTAGTAAGATCAGAGGAAACTTGATACTCCTCTTTTTAACGTGGTTAGTGGTTAAGAGTTAACGAAAGGAAAATTGGAAGGTTATGCATTTTATTTGAATTCAAAAATAAAGTAACTAAGCGAAATACTTTTTAGGTATTATTATCAAGGCCAACTTTTAAAGATTACTGTATTTTGGAGGGTGACCCACTTTGCTTATAGTTATTAGGTGAATTAGATCACTTAAAAATGTTATGTGGCATGGCCCCAGGGCTTTGGTCTAGCAGCACGAGCACAACACGTAATGTGTAGGTTAGGCACACATCATGGGTTCAAATCCCGCTACAGACAAAAAGCTTGGGATTTAAGCATAGCCGGGTGACGGTGTGAGCCCATTACCGGTTGAGTTTTGAACTGTGCGCCACTTAACTCTGGGTTTTCTTATTTGTTAGAACAAAAAAGTAATTTGGCATGATACATTGATTGGGATCATAGTTCTAGACCACTCAAGTAGTTCCGAAAAGATGCCGGTATCCTTAGTAAATCATGTGCTTGGAATTGTTTTTCTAAATTCTAAGAGGACATATGTGACCGAAGGAAGATATACTGTAACGCTGTTGTAGAAATACAAATTTTGTAGGCGAGCTTTGGTAACTTAAAAGTTTATCTCAGAAATTAGGGCTAGTCACAGTGGTTCTTGAGTTATCCTACAGGTTTTAGGTGCTCCTATGTTGTCCTCGTACTAACTAGAGTTCTTTTACCTATGAAAGCATTTGTCGAGGCTGCACTTTTCTACATGGTACACTTGTATCTATGTATAGGTCTAGTTGAGACCCAGAAGTTAATTTTTACCTATAATAAAATATGTTATTCCTTGCAACCAGTGTTCAGGGGAGCGTAAAGTGGAAAAAAGCGACAAGGCCCTGCTTTCCTTAAAGCGTGAAGCATGAAGCGAAGCGCTCGCTTCATTGAAGTGAAGCGTAATTTTAACGAAAAAGACCAAAATAAATAGAGACAATATATATTAGCAAATGTTCAAATTAAAAGCCCAAAAGTACATATCACAAAATAAATAAGACAAACAAAATCAAAGCCAAGTCACCCATTTTTAATAGCTGTTAGGATTAAAGAAAAATCTATCAATATAACAGCAGCAAACAGAGAATTAAACTATCAGCATAACAACAGTTGCTGCTCTGTTTTTATGCTTCCTTAAATCAATGAAGCGACCGCTTTCTTGAACACTACTTGCAACCGTTATTTTACGATATACAATTTCAAAGCAAAAAAGAAAAAGAATAGTGGAGGATCACATGTTAAGAAGCAAGTGGTAAAAGTAAGTGAAAATAAATGGTACATTTTGAGTCTAAGCTCTTTTCATGGTTCTTTCCCTTTGATGCATCATGGTGCAGGGCTTTCAAGATACACTAGTGATGAAAACCTTAAAAAGGCATTTGAACAATTCGGAAGTCTTGTTGAAGGTAATAATAAGAAATTTCCTTCTCATCTTCCTCTTTTATTTTGCTAGATTCCGATTTTCCTGTGTTCAACAGTCACCAATTCTTTTGGCTGCTATGCGTTTGATTTACAGCAAAAGTAATTACCGATAGAGCAACTGGGAGATCAAAGGGGTTCGGATTTGTTACTTATGAAACAATTGAAGAAGCAGAGAAGGCTCGTGAAGGAATGAACGCCAAGTTCTTGGATGGCTGGGTAATTTTTGTTGATCCTGCAAAGACAAGTATGCCTAGACCTCCACCGCCACCTCCACAAGATCCACTGAATTTTGGGATTACAACAAATAAGACCATTGGTTGGACTGGTCGATGATGATCCGAGACTCTCGTGCATCTTAGTGAAATATTCAATTGCAATATGACAGACAGAGCCAATGACCACAGATTCGGGTGAAATATTTGATTGCAATATTGCATTTTTATTGAAGGATATTGTACTGTACTTAAATATAGTTCTTCACTTCTTAAGAATATTTTTTGAGGTGGAACTCTTTCCCTGCTAAAGTATTTAAGGATTCTGGATCCTCTAACTAACTATTTGGCAGGATTTTTTTAAAAAAAATTTCTTCTTGTTGTCATATAGGATCATAAATGTCGAGGGTTTACCGGAAACAACCTCTCTATTCCACAATGGTAGGGGTAAGGTTTGTGTATATTTCTGTCCCCATTTTTCTCAGGCTCCTCTTGAGGGACTATTTTGGATATGTCATTATTGTTAAAGAATACGCCAGTGTCAAACAATTTGTTTTGAGTGTGATTCACATGGATTTCAATTTCTCAGCCTTTAGAGGCCACCCACAAATTGGACAATCTCTCCTCAGATATTGCATAAGCTGTTAGGGACAACCTAAAACTTGAGAAAATAAGGACATAATTTGTCTTACTGGTCTACATTAAAATGTAAGTCATATTAACTTGGTTAGCATACATGTTTTCACTTGACACGTTCTCATGATTATTTAACAAGATCTCCTTTCTCTTCAGTCATACAGATGTATATGTGTCTTAGTTAATTACTAATATAATCCGTTAAATTTTAACCGAGACGAAACCAACCGTTTCATCTCTCAATTAAGCCCAAACACAACATTTTCATTCCTATAGATGAGCAAATCTATAGCACACTTTTTATACTGACAACAACTCGTAAATAATATCCAGACAAAAAATTATAGTTAACTATCCATGAGGTTATAGTATCTCTGTGATTGAATTTTCATGTATCGTTTCTGCACTATCTTATTCTTTGATTTTATTATCTAATATTATTTTTTTCAGTATCATTATTGTGCTTCGATGCTTGGATTCTTTTTCTCCGCTTTAGAATGTAAAATCTTGAGGGTCTATCGGAAAATATAAGATAAGGTAATATCTGCATATATACAACCCTTCACAGACCCAACTTATGAAATTACACTAGATTTGTTTCGTTTGTTGTTAAAGCCAGCTAAATTTTCAAGAAAGAACTATAGAAAATGGCATCCCTCGTAGCAGAGTATTTCAGTAAAAGGTATTATCAATAGTTAGAACATACTCAAACAAGTTCAGCGACGACTCGTTAACAAATCTATTACTCACACACCCAAAAAGAGATGTTTCAGTGACAATCAGACCATTCAGAAATCGAATATCTTATAATCTGCGATCAGCCCAACAAACTCGGGAAACTGCTTTGAGAATTTAACAAAAGAGTCGATCAGAAAAGTAGTACAACTCCACGCTGCTGCTCACCATGGAGCTTCTAATCTTTCAGTGCAAGCCTGTGTTCTCCTAACCTTCCAAGCTACTTGGTAAGCCATTCAAATACCAAATAGCTTGGAGATGGGAAGGTGAAAAAAAACACCATCCAGCCAAGGGAAAGTGTGTAGAGCATCTCAAGTGCCTCTTCGTTGTAACACAGCAATTTCACCAGCCTTTCAGCTAGACCCTGCCGATGATGGCAAGGAAATTAAATCAAAATGAATAGAAGAAAGATGAGCAAAGAGTCATAGTCGGACACCTAGCTGTTGTGGCAAAACAGTTACTAACAAAGAAAAAATAAATAAAGCAAAAATCACATTCAAGCAACAACAGACAATCACTTGGTCAAAGAAGAATAACACATCATATGAAAGAATACTGCACTGAGCACCAAAAGACCGGCAGCAAGTAACATAGGCATCAAAATGCTTGATAAGGCTGTTATGGATATATAGATGACACAGAATGTGGGAATGCTGAAACCAGAATACTCAACCCAACCACACGGAAAAAAAACTAATCTCTAGCGATGCCAAATATAACTAGGATAGTTTGCTGATTTCAACAAAAGGTCCGGGAGGTTCTGAAGCAATCTTATTTATAGAGTTCCAACATTGTGCATTATGAATAGATCAGCTGTAATACTTTAGCATGATGAGAAGTAGAAGCAGTACTGATTGAACTAGTCCCGCAACAAAAGAATCAGTCTTACATCACTTATTTTAAAAAAGGGTATTGGTCTTACATTTCAAGGATCAGAATATCAGATGAAACTGAAGAATTCTAAAAATGTATACCACTTCTACGATCTTAGAGATGGCATTAGAACATTTTACCACTATGAATTGCAGCCAAGTCATATCCTCAAGATAGCTGACTTCTAAAAGTCATGGTAGAAAGAGAGGTGCTGCTTTATAGGTCCATACTTTTAGGCACGGTACTGTGTTTCTTGTACCATCCTTTTCTCAGCCAATAAAAATGTTGCTGTCTCAATAGACACATTTTTCTATTAAGAATATTGTACATCCTAAAATTGAAGTCACTTCGACTGAGGGTGTATAGAAGAAAAATAAACTAGTTCCTCGAAGTGCACACTGTTGTTCAGAAGACTATTAATAATTTCTTAGAGCATAATGTTACATACTCCATTTACATGGATCAGGAAGAGATCAAAGTTTGGTTTCTGGCAGTATCATGTCATATTATTATCGTAAATTTTAAGAGTTCAAAACAATATTGCATCATTAGAAAGGTAGCTGAGCATGTTAACACAACATAGTACTGCATAGAAAGTTTACCTTGCAAATCCCAACCTATTCCTGCTAATTTAACAACCATATTATGGGACCATAAAACAGTCCTGATGTACTAAGGCTAACTTTTACATGCAACCAAATAACGATTCTTCCAAGTGTAAGAAGTTGCTGGTGGAATACACTAATAGCCTTCATCCTACTTCAGTCCCTTGGAGAACTAGGCATAAAATAAAAGTTTTCCCCTCTTCAGAGTGCAGCAACACCATAGTGGTTAACCAACACTTGGCTTTTTTCAGGAAACTAGTTTATTTTCATTTATATGATCAAATCTACTGACATCCAAGGGAAACAATACAAGACCATTCAGCTAGTTTCGCGCTGAACCTTCAGCATCCAAGTGGATAAATATCTAGTTCTAAAAAAATGTGAGTAATTCCTATTTGACTACATGTTCACATTTCGATCAAGTTATTCAAAAATATTAATCTCAATGCACAACATGCAATTTTTCGCGAACTGGTAGTCAGTATCATTAAGAACTCCAAGACTACAGCTAAATGTGCAGGCAACAGTAAGATTTATACTAAAAGGTCTAGAGGCTAGCATTTTCTTTGATTGGTAATAAAAACAAACTGAAAAAGATAAGATTTACGATTTATAGGCTGACACTGGAATTAATGAAAGGGAGTCTCATTTAGTTATAAAAAAAACACAACTATGCTTAAGTACGTTAAACAGCAATCTTATTCTTTAGACAGAATCTATTTAAACCTGCTAAGTGCACATCTTATACTTTTGATAAGGAAGTGTATATCTTATCCTTGAAATGAGATAATGTATGTCCTCCATTATCAAGATCCTACAACTGCAACAAAAGGAGGAGGAAGTACAACTACTTTCGTAAATTTTCAAGCTTTAGAGAAGAACTAATTCAAAGGCAGCTTAAATTCATCATAGACTCCATAACAACAACAATAAAATCTTCTCAACCCCAAACTAGTTGGGTCACCTATACAAATCCTCTATATCTATTCAGCTCTACTTGGATTCATTTAATTCCAATACTCAATAAAGAAAAAAGCATCCAAATGACAAAAAAGAGTACCATATTATTGGATTGGCAAAGGTTATTCTTCAGACTACCATTTCTATGCTAAAAATACTTCTTGTTTTTATTTCTATGCTAAAAATACTTTAAAAGTACCAAAAATAGATGG
The DNA here is from genome assembly GCA_018107945.1 of Datura stramonium. NCBI lineage: Eukaryota > Viridiplantae > Streptophyta > Magnoliopsida > Solanales > Solanaceae > Datura > Datura stramonium. The sequence continues at coordinate 258,879 of JACEIK010000275.1, forward strand.
AAAACACCTCAAATAAATTGTAAATTTAACACCTTGTATAAAAACTGAGCAGCAGACGCTAGAACAAATTGAGAAGACTGAAAATTGGTATTCTACAAACCTTGGAGAGCCAGCATTCATATTCCGACGAAGAATCCGACCCTCATTATTGGATTCACCCGATTCAATCAATTCCTTCAACCCCAAATTCCCCACCTTCTCCTCTTTCTCAATTTCCTCTTCTTCCTTCTCCTCCTCCTCCTCTTGCTTCTTCTTCTTCGTCAACTTAACACTAACTCTTTCAAAGTAATTCCCGTAAATATACTCCGGGGTATACCCATTTTCCTCATCAAACAGCATAATATGACCATGCCACTCCCAAACACGATAATCCGAACCCGGTTCCTCATGAAACCCGACACATATATGATGCTCACCAATCGTAACAGCCTGACCCGAGTTGGGTTTTAGTGAATCAATCTTTCCGCTAAGGATAGTTCTGATTATCTGTTTTTCAAGGCGGGATTCTTCTCTGGAGAGCTGGGACTTCGATGAGGATCCGTTGGGGTTATAGTCTTGGTCTTCTTCTTCTTCATCGTCGTCATCATCGGAAGGGAGGTTGTTGAAGAGAAGGTCTTCGAGGGATTGTGGTGAAAGAAAAGGTGGGTTTGAAGGAGGAGGACGGATTTGGAGTCTGCCCATTAACGATTGGAGAAGGAGGTTGTCGAAATTCGGGGTGGTGGAGTTGGAATTCATGGCGGTTGATTGGATTGAAATTGAAGGGTTTTAGGAGTGGTTTTGGGATTTTGAGGTTTTAGTTTGGAATCTTCTTTTTTTCTTTTTCTTTCTGTAAAAGTGGACCAGAGAATGGGCTGAAAAATATCTACGGGTTTTTGTTTTCGGGTATTAAAAAGTCAAACAGATAAATATCAGAGTGTTATGGTATGGGAAATTAATGGTTAAATTAATAATTTAAATTGATAATTGAGTTATTGAATTAATGATTTAATTATTGATTTAATGAGATTATTAGTTTACTGTTTTAAGTTATTAGGTTATTGATCTAGCAAGAAGATAGAATTTGCGGTCAATAAAAAGTGAAGGAGATATTATTCAAATCTAAATTAAAGTTTATTACTTTAGCTGAGCTAGTTCTATATGTTGTTTCTCTTTTCATCCATTTTTTTATGGCTAAAACTTATGTCATATGAGATTTTAATGGTTAAACCAATAATCGAACCGATAACAATCAATAATTGAGTACTCCATCTGTTTCAAAATAAATGGCGTTTTAGCCTTTTAATTTTGTTTCAAAATAAGTGGTGTATATTAATGATGTTCTTACAATTTTACCCTTATTAAATGGAGAGAGTTTACATAATTAAAAAAATATTAAAAAGTTACATCTTTCTCAAGATATTTATTAGGGTAAATGAGTAAAATATATTTTTCTTTCTAGGAATTAGTAGATTCTTTAAGGAGTGTGTCCAAGCTGAAAGCATCACTTTTTTTAAAACGGATATTTATCCGTTTGACTTTTACAAGCCCCTATTTGCCACAAAAATTACTACTTCAACGCTCAGTGGCAAGAACTACTCATTACACTAATCTCAATATTACATTAATACATCATATTTAACATTATTCTTATACCTCCTATCAAACGACTCCTTAGGGTTCTGGGGATCGTATGGTAGAGTGTATAAGAATAGTGTTGAATATGAAGTATTAGTAATATTGGAATTCGTAATGTTTGAAATTATTTCTTATCCACTATTTGATTTGATGTATTAAAGAGATTTCTGTCTTTAATCGTACTTATCTATATATTAATAATTCTTACATTGTTCATATCATGATTTAATATATACTAGTTACATCTAATAGTACTAAATAGGTTATTAGTCATATATAAGGAGAAAATTTTATCCAAATAAAAAAATTAAATAATATCACAGCTAATTTATATATTATTTTCTCTAGTACATTCTACCAAACCACTTCTGAGAGGTTTTTCTTGTTTTTTTATTTTCTTTAGAAACCTTTGAGTACTTAATGGGAGTTTCTGAACTGAATTTCCAAAGAAAGGGTATTTGTAATTTGGACATGAATTTCAATTTTAAAAAATACTATTGTAAAGTTAAGAATTGAGCAAATTACTTCACACATAAAGCATACATTTATATTACAATTTCAATATTTCAGTTAGTCAAAAT
>JACEIK010000275.1:268610-289531 GCA_018107945.1 Datura stramonium
AGCATGATCTATGATTTGAAATATGAATTTATTCAAATACCCATCACAATTTGATGATTTACAAGTTATATGCATGATCTTCAAGTATGCATGGGTCTTATGATTTATGAACTATTGTTGATGAAAAATATGTTTTCAAGTTACCCATGTTTATAAGCATGTTTTCGAATGAACTGAGTATTGTAAAGCATGGTAAAGTAGTGGGCAATGCCCACATGTTGAAAAATAATTTACGATTTATGAAACGGATCTCATGATTTATCAATTTATGATGTTGGACGACTAAAGGGCCCTTTGATTCTTGGCTAATCATTTTTTAATGGGGATCAATGAATGATGAATGTTTATTTTAGTCATGAATCTTAATGAATGATGTTATTGATTTACGTATGAGCCTAATATGCATATTTTTAGGAGCCATGTCTAGCACTAAGCAGCCCAACATTCAAAGGACTACGCCGGTGCCTCAAACCATGTGCCATCGTGGGTCTTTAACGATACATTACAATGATAATGATCCCCTTTTTCGTGATATCACATAATGCACGTCCCTCACCGGGCAAGCCAGGGGCGACTTTGTCCACTTGAGCGAGATAGTTGGGGCATCATGAAAGGCTCTACCATGATGGTGTCGGTATTGATGAGTCCTCCCATTGTTCCGCATGTTTTATGCATTGTTATTTTTATGTTATTGTCTCAAGTGATGATTTGATAAAGATTCTCTTATGATTATTAAAACGAATGGTTTACTAATGATTTGAAAACCTTGAGTCTTACGTTATGTCATGATATTTATGATATGAGCATGATGTCCTACTCTTATAATGTTTTATGAGTTTCATGTATTCTAAATGTCCATTTTACTTACCTTGCATACTCAGTACATTTCATGTACTGAATGCATACTTCCTATGTTGTATCATTTCATGATACAGGACTTGGTTCTCAGGGTCATCCTCATCCATAGTCCATCCCAAAGTTCGCTTTCTGCACTATTGGTGAGTCCTCATGTTCCGAGGGCCGTTCGACCAGATATTTATGTTATTCTATGTTTCAATTGTTGGCCGAGTTAGTTGGGAGTGTTGTCCCATCAACCCATCTTACACAATAGAGGCTTTCCGACAATATGTAGTATTCAGCTTATGTAAATCTCCAGTGTTTCTGAACATTATGAAATGTTATGTTATGTTTATGTTTCCACTGTGTTATATGATCAGTCTTCCACTTAATGTGAATGAAGTTAGATATGCTTATGCCATGGGTTGACTTGGGGCCTTTCGTGGTTCCTTGCCCCGTGTTACGATCCGGGTCGACGTTCGGGTCGTGAAAAATTCTCACAAGAACACTAGAAAATTTTGTGGGGTGGATTTTGCACCTTCAACACTTAATTAGTTAGCCATTTTGTTCATAAGCTAATTTTTTGAAGTTCTTGATTTTTTCTTATTAGGTACAATGGAATCAAAAGGAAAGGAGGTGGTTTTTGCGGATCCAAGTGTCAAGTGGGCTAGGAAAGGCAAAATGAGGGCTAGTTATTCGGCTTTCAAAGCCGGCCTCCCGAGGAGATTTGGACCAAAAGCGGTAGAGCCTCATTGCCTTACTTGGTTCAACACACAAAAAGAAGCCAAGTATGCACTTGAGAATTCAATAGATGAGGGCCGCTTGAAGCTTGAGTTCCCAGCCATTCGGGACAAGATACGTGAGTTGGGAGCTGGTTATATCTTTAATGAGTCGAAAAGGTGCAACCTCACTTCGGTGAGGGAGTTTTACACAAATTGGGATAATTCATTCAGAGAAAGCACTAAGGTGAAGATTAGAGGTCAGGTGGTTCGATTCACAGCTAAAAGGTTCAATGCCTTCCTAGAGACACTTGCAGTAGATCCTTCGGAGTATTTCATCTTGTTGGAGGACCCTCCATACAGAGACATCCATCACACTTTATGTGGTGAGCGCTCATCCACCCGTTGGGCGAGGGATCATAATGGTACTCATTCCATATTGGTGTTTGCTTATTTTAATAGGTAGGCAATGGTGTGGGTGAAGTTGGTTTGTGCTATCTTTCTCTATGGGAGACATACGACAAGGGTGACTCGACGACGGATTGTCTTGGTATACATGTTGATGAATGGAATACTGATCAACTTTGGTGTTGTGCCCCTGCCAATATGAGAAGATCACAAGACAACTGTAGATTGAAATATTGTCATGGCAATCTCTTGACCATGTTCTTAAGGGAGGCAACTATTGAGGAGGAGGATGCAGACCTTGTCTTACCTTTGATAGGAACCCGGCTGGAAAGATGATAAAAGTCACAAAGGTGAAGGAGACTATCCCTTCCATAGGCCTTCTTCTTACTATAGCTGATCGCCAAGCCCCGGATGAGAGTTGGTAGGGTTGTATGTTCGGGATGATGGAATTACAGCTGAATCTAGGAGGTCGACCAACCACTGTAGAGGAGATGACAACTTTAGAGGCACCATACCTGCTCACAGAGAGTGCTATGTTTCTGTGCCTAGTGGGCCCAGTTTTTGTGGAGCTCCTTGATGATGATGAGTCCAAAGTCCTTACTGATGTTGTTGATGACTTAGATATGGATGAGGAGGAGGAGGATGCTACGGGCTCCATGCAAGTTGATAGCTAAGATGATGATGAGGATGATGCTTAGCGACCCAAGAAGTTCCTTTTCTCTCCCTTTATAATGTGATTGTGCATTGAGGACAGTGCACCTTTTTAAGTGTGGGGTGGAGGAAAGATATATTCCTGTTGTTCTTTGATTTCTATATCTGTAGTAGGTTGTAGCATTATTGCGTCATTCCTCGTAATAGTAGCTTGATGATTCATAGGTCATGAGTTGTAATAGCTAGTATGGTGATGTTGACTTGGATGCCTGGGATATTCTGACTTGTTGATCATCTTGATTATGTTATTTTTGGTTGCTTGATTTTGGAGTCAATTATTTTTATTTTGTTTGAGTCGTTGTAGTCATAAAGTAATGACGTTTCCCTATAATAGATGGATGACGACCATCTTAAGGGAAGTTTCATCATTTTTTTATGTCTTAGGATTGAGTCATAGGTCATCCACTTGTATGCTTGTTTATATTCTACTTAGCTACTACGTTGGAGTAAATAGAGTGGTCATCTTAATTGCATGAGTGAGGATCCATGAGAGACACACATATCTCTTTAATTTGACTCAACATATCCTTAGGGATTAATAATGAATAAACTTGTGATTCATTATGATTTTCCGAATGTTTAGCTGTAGAAACTGATTAGATTCTTGTTGCCATGAGAGGTGGGCTGAATTGCTTTTTATGTATATATTGTATCATCTACAACTTGCCTTAGTGTATGTAGGATAACTAGTTTGTAGGGAGTTGAGAGATGATCAAGGCATTTCTTTGAAGAAACCATTTTTTTCCTATAGTTGTTTTACCTTCCTAGTCATGCTCCCTGATTACCCCTTTGAGCCTCAAAGCCTTATTCTTTCTTAGCATCAATAGTAGCTTAATGCCTTCTTTTGTGAGACCTCATACTTATTGATCCAAAGTAGACTTAGGCTATTTGAGACTTGAAAGTAAAGGTCCACCGAAGTATAATGTTAAGGGAAAAATAAAAAAGTTGTTGTAAGAAAAGAAAAGTGAGAAGAAGGGGTTCCTATAAAAATTGTGTTGTTTACTTGCTGCTAGGGAATTGGAAAAGAGAGTTGTAATTGCAAAATTTCTAGTGATTCTATGAGTAGAAAACTAGCAGTCAATTAGTAAAAAAAGGGGCATGAAAATAAAACACAAGGGTGAGTAGATGAAAGGTGAAAACACAAGGAGAAAGGTGATGGACAAGAAAAGTGAAAGATGTCTTAAAAGTGCTTAGGGCGGCAGTCACTATAAAATGAAATATCAATCCTACTCGTCTCTTAGCCGACATTACAACCAAGAAAGTTCTTGTGATCTTAATCTCTTGAAGAAATTAGGTAGTCTTCACGTACATGAAGGGCAAGCCTATGGTATGAGTACATATGTGCATTACATCATTTGTGAGTGTGAGTGTCTTACTTATTTTGTTCCATGTCTTTATATTGATGAATTTGAGAGAGGAACATCACTAAAAGTTAGGGGCACAACAGGTCCAATTCGGTTGCATGTGTCACACTTAATCATGTTGGCCTTTTGTGTTTAAAAGATGAGTCATTTATAGAGGTTGTGTGTTCTTGATTGTAAAATCTTTCTATGTGGTTTGTGATAATTGTTGTATGATGATAAACCCCTCTATGAGTGATCCATGCTAGTTTGTTGAGTATGAGTTGATAGACGTATAAAGTGTGATAGTGAAACATGAGTTTAGGTGTGTTTCAAGGATTGTTTGAGGACGAACTTGGTTTAAGTGTGTGGTGGTGATGTTGGACATATGTTTTTGCCCATTTGCCATGATTTTACCCATATTTGATCATGTTTTGAATTCAAAATCTTTAATTTATGTTTAAATTCATGTATATATGTATTTTATGAGCTAAAAAATGATTTGAGTTGATTTTGAGTAGGAAACTAAGCAAAATGGGCTCAAAATTGTGCAAGAAATGAAGATTTGAGGAGCTGACGGGGTTGGTGCTATGGCTAGCATCCGACACCAAGTCCCAAACTTCAGAGAACAAAAACTTCAGTCTGGTGCTATGGATGGCGCAATGCTCCAGCCCTTAAACTTCAGATAATTGTACTTCACAAACTCTAATACCCCATAACTTCCTAAGACTAGCTTGGAAATTTAAAAGTTGATTCTGCAGAAAACTTGCAAAATTGCCTCATTATGTGTCACAGTATGACCGGTACAATCGAGGTACAACTCGTACCATGACACGTGACTGGGAGGATGGTGAAGATCAGGAAATAATATAGGAGGAACCATGACTTGATGCTAAGGATTGTACAATAGAGGTACGGATAGTACGTAACAATCATCGAAAAGTACAGAGCTTTTGTCAAGGAAAATCCTGAGTAACCACGGGACAAGGTGCGACTTGTGGAATAAGGGTACGACTCGTACGATGAGTTATGAGAGAGATCAGATGCAGACTCAGGTTTCAGTTATGATCCATAATACCAATGTTAGGATGCAGGTACAAGTTGTAGTAGGCATCCGTGGAAAACTTCAGAGGGATTGGGTGGAGTAGAGTCCCTAACCACGACTCGTGGTAAGAGCATGGTATGACTTGTAGGTTGAGACGTACCACCTGGGGTGCAGAAATTTCATTAAGTGTTTTAGGGGAAATTTTGTAAAACCCTATCGACTTAACTTCTAAACAACGTTGTATCAGGTGTTTTAAGGAGGGATTTTAGATGAGTAGTCGATCGTCTCCCTCATTATTTCCAAAAATCATATAGTAGAGGTACAAAGAACTTAGACAGTTCTCTTAGAGCAGAAGCTGGGGCTTTCAAGTTTTCTTCTAAGATTCTCTAAGTTCTTCCTAGAAAATTTGGCTACGGGTATGTGATTCAACAAGAGAACTATTTTTCCCTTGCACCCCAAAACACTTATGAAATTCTTATCAGTTCTAGCCTTGAAATTCAAAGCTAGGGTTTGTTTGTCAATAAATTATGGATTCCTTCTTGTTATAATGTCCATGGGTATTGAAGGCTGTTGTTAGCTATTCTTCTAGTCATTATCTCCTTGCATGAAATTATATGATTTTAGCCCTAGTTTCTTTGAATACAGTTGACTTGAGTATTTCATCATTGTCTAAATATAAGTATTGCCTGACTCTGTAAATTCTTGCAATCAACATGTTTTGACTGTAATTTGACTTATTGGTTAGCTTAAATGTTAGTTTAGTATTAGTATAAAGTTAGCCTTTTCAGCATCTTCTAGAAATGTTAGCTGATCAGTTTGACTATATTCAGTCTTTTGAGGAGTTTAGTAAAACTTCGTAGTCTGTGTTATTAGTTATCAGGTCATTCTTTAGACGATTATGACGCTTTCAAATAAAGAAGCTCTGGCTAGTCTTTGAACACTAGTTTCAAGTTATCAGGTCATTCAAACTCTTAGGTTACTTCCATATAGGTATCGTTGACTTAGTCAAGGACATCAGTTTTGAGCTATCAACCTAGTAGTCACAGTTAGGATATTTAGTGGGAGTAGAACTTAGCACCGAGTGGGCTAGGTTTCAGCGCACCTAGGTTCGCAACACTACGCTGCCACCGTAGGTCTTAGCCCGAATGGGAATCAGACAGTGATCACCCAGTTCAGCTACTATAGCCTAGAAAGGTATAGTGGGCCTTCTCTGGTGGGGGGTATACATCGGACTATACGTTTAGGTCATGTGGTTATGTTTCAGTTATAGTTGCACCCATAGTTTAGTACAGTACCTCTTGTGAGTACATATCAGTATCATTTTTAGCTCAGTTTAGTTATTCAGATTTCAGGATATGTTTATGACCATCAGTTAGTGCCTGTACTTATACTATTACAGTTATATCACCGTAATAGTCAGTTTATAGTTGGTCACATCATGTCATCTCAGCTCAATTATGTACTTTTATTGTTTTACTTACACCGTGCATACTTATTACATTCAAAGAACTGATGCATATTTTCCATGTATCGTATAATGATATAGGTGCAGGTACTCAGACTCAGCATCGTCAATAGTTCCCCTCAGACAATTTCAGCAGCTTTAGATTGGTGAGTCCTCATCTTCTGAGGACAAGACTTGTCCTTCTGTTCAGTTTCCTTATTAGTATTATTTTAGAGTTATCTAGGAGTTTGTCACAGCAACTCGTCAGTTCTTAGTTGGCTTTCAGACACCGTATTGTTAAGTATGTTTTATGCTCGCCGCATAAATTTCTGTACCTTATCAGTTACCTATATCTCATAAAAGTGTTATTTTGTTATGTTTTGTAGCTTGCGCTTGCGATTTTAATCAGTGTACCAATGTGATGTTAAGCCTTGGGTTAGCTTGGGGTCACTTGTGGCACCAAGTACCGTGTCGCGTCCAGGGTGTTGACTTGGGCCATGGCACAAACATGGTATCAGAGCACTAGGTTTAGCGTATCCTAGGATGCCTGTAGGCCGTATCATGTAGAGTCCTTTTCATGGGTGTGAAGCGCGCTACACTTTTGAGGGGAAGGCTACAAGGCATTTTAAGGAAATCTCCCCATAGTTCATACTCCTTATCATCCGTGGAGCTTAATCCCCCCAAAAATGTCCTCCTAACTCATGCTCTATTTGTTTCAGTGATAACATGCCTCCAAAAAGAGAAAATGGGAGGAGGAACAGGAATGCAAACTAACCTGCCCCACCATCTCCAACAGCCCCTCAGGACCATCAAGTGTCCTCTGCAGAATTTCGAGCGACAATTCAGCTGCTGGCCCAGGTTGTGACCAACAAAGTGAACCAGCGGGTGGTCCCGGTGAATATAAATGGGTCTGCAATAGCTGCCAGGGTTCGAGATTTCAAGAGGGCTAGAATAGGTCAGTTTGAGTATGGCTAGTAGAGGTCAGGTGGAGTATACAGTCACAACAGCAGCATCAGCAGTAGAGACCTCCAACACCCACATCAGCCAGTACCCCTTCGTTTTTAACCCGCAAGGACCGAAATGAGCATCAGGCTGTCAGTCTCACAGTCACGTCTCCAAAAGACTCTCATTTCTAGCTTGTCCTAAATGTAGCAAGAACCATCCGAGTTAGTTCCTCTTAGGCAAAGATGGTTGCTTTGGGTGTGGCAAGTTGGGTCACAAATTGAGAGATTGTCCATTAGTAGGATGGGGACAGGATCAATCCACTACCTCAGTAGCCCCAGTAGGTCGCCCAACTCAGCAGGGTACTACTTTAGGTATAGATGGCGGTCAGCGCCAAAACCATTTTTATGACTTGTCTTCTCGTCAGGATCAGGAGAACTCACTTGACATGGTCACGGATATGTTACGTCTTTTCCATCTATATGTATATGACTTAATAGATCTAGGAGACAAATTTTCATTCGTGAATCCTTACATAGCTTTTCAATTTGATATCAGTCCAGAAGTCCTCTCAGAACCGCTCTCAGTCTCTACTTCGGTTGGAGAGTCTATTATAGCCAGCCGGGTGTATAGAAACTGCCCAGTCTCAGTATTGAGTAAATTTATCCCAATTGATTTATTAAAGATAAACAAGGTAGATTCTACCTTATTCTTGGCATGGATTGGTTACACTACAGTTATGCCTCAGTCGACTATAGAACCAGAGTCGTCAAGTTTCAATTTCCCAACGATCTAGTCATAGAATGATTGGGTAGTTGTTTTAGTGCCTAAGGGTTAGTTTATTTCCTACCTTAAGGAAAAGAAGATGATTTCAAAAGGGTGCATCTATCACCTAGTTAGCGTTAGAGATTTTAGCTTCGAGACCTTGACTATTCAGTCAGTTCCAGTTGTCAGCGAATTTTCTGACGTCTATTCCGAAGATCTTCCTGGAGTCCCTCCCGAGCAGGAGATAGACTTTGGCATAGACCTTCTTCCAGACAACCAGCCTATCTCTATTCCACCTTACAGGATGGCTCCAATCGAGCTTAAGAAGTTAAAGGAACAACTTAAAGACCTCTAGCTAAGGGCTTATTTAGACCCAGTATTTCCCGTGGGGTGCTCCAGTATTTTTTGTGAAAAATAAAGACGATACACTCAAAATGTGCATCGACTATCATCAACTTGTTATACCCCAGAAACCCAAAGATCTGACCTAGGAGTTGAAACGACGAAAAACATAAAATATGGCATCAAGCACAAAACAAGTCATGAGGTGACCCGTTGGTGTAGCCCACGTGTCGTGATATTACTCGTGGTAAGGTCCGGGGGAAGAGTTGGAAATTGGGAAATGAGATCACCACGGGCATGATCACGAGGCATGATTAGTCCCCATGACTCGTTAGGTCTGTCACTGGGAGTGGTGTTTGAGTAAAGAGGAAAATGAGGATAGTGTACTTGACGGAAGGACCCCACAAGTCGTGGTCAGTCTCCACGATTCATGGAATGAGTCATGACCAAGTAGGGAATAGTTTTATGGAGGCTAAGGCAGTGTACCCAACGGATGGTGACCACGAATTGTGGTCACCTGGTAACGAGTTATCAAGTCTTCTGTTATGAGCCCAACGGACTTGAGAAGCAGTGAACTTCACGAATCATGCCACGAGCCGGGGCCCTTGAGGACGAGTGGTAGGGTCCCTCATTTGGCCTAGCTGGCAATCATTTATGCGATTTTAGTAAGGGATATTTTATAATTTCTAAGCTTTTAGGGCCTAAACTACATCGTTTTGAGTTATGAATAATGACTTTTAAAGGGGTTAAGTTCATTTTAGGTCATTTTCATATCCATGCATGCAGGAGTGATAGTCTAGAGAGGTGATCAAGGAAATCCTTCAAGGTCTTTCTTCAATTTCTTCTAGGGCATACACGAAAGTGTTACAATTAGCCATAATCGGGAATGTAGGGTTATGAGTGGGTGTTTTCGTTCGCACTCATGCCCAATCTCTCCTAATTCATGAAGTTTTGTTCAAAACTCTTATGGTGTTTTATCTTAAATCTTGTAGAATTCTAATGATCTATCCATGGGTTATTATTTTTTTTCATGATTTCCACCATATTTTATGGATTATGATCAGATTCTACAACTAATTCGATTAAAATTTATTGATTTCAATTTCCACTTGTTTATTCCTAATTATGCATGTTCTATAATTAATTGAGTTAAGATCTCTACTACTATCGTTGATATTCATAAACCCATTATGATTTATGATTCGTAATATGGATATATTCAAATGCCCATTATGAATTTATGATTTACAAAGTCTATACATGATCTATAAGTATGCATGAACCTCATGATTTTACTAATTATGTTTTGGCCGACTCACGGGTACCCTCGTGGCTAGTTCACGTATTTACAAGCATGCTTATGATTATCATGACTTAACTAGCCCATGAATCTCATTCATATTGTACTATGAGCACTATATATGATTTGGGAGTAGTATTTAACACCGAGAAGGTTTGGAGCCTAGGTTTTTCCCTCAGAACTACATGCCACCGTAGGACATGATGGGACCTCCCTTGTGACTGTTTCCTTGCCAAGATGGGCCCTCTAATTTGTGATATCACGCCCTTCATGGTTCTACCCTTGGCAAGGTACGAACACCCTCCCGACTAGGGATTTACAGGTCGGGCTCCATGTGTGCTCATATGGGGTATGTTAGTTATAAGAATCTCCCACTGTTCCTCTTGATTTATGCATGCTTATGATTATGCACTTTGGCTCAAGTCATGTTAAATAACGATTTTCTCTTATGATCATGATTATGACTAATTCACAAATATTTTGAAAACCTTGAGCCTTATGTTATCATATGCTACTTATGTTATGAGAATATTGTCCCACTCTTATGATCTCTCATGAGTTTTATGTATTTTTAAATGTTTGTTTTACTTACCTTGCATACTCATTACATTCCACATACTGACCGCATACTCTATGCTATATCATTTCATGATAAAAGACTCAACTATCAGGCTCATCCCCACTCATAGTTAGTCTTCTAAGATTGCATTGTTCGTGGTTGGTGAGTCCTCATCTCCCGAGGACTAGACTTATTCAGATTTTCTATATGTACTTTTAGTTTCAGCTGTGTTGAGTTAGTTGGGGTCTTGTCCCATCAACTCGTCATGATTAGAGGCTTTTAGAGATATGGTTGTATTCAGCGTCAACTTGTGTATTCTAATGTTATGTTTAATCTAGACTTCCTCTATGATTATCTTATTGATTCTTCTATTTTATTGATCGAGTTAGATATATGTTTATGCCATGGGTCAACTTGGAGTCTCTCAGGGCTCCTTGTCCCATGTTGTGATCCGGCCCTCAGTTCGGGTCGTGACACAATTGAACAATGTCACAATCAAGAACAGGTATCCCCTACCCATGATTAATGAATTATTCGATCAGCTTTAGGGAGCTAGTTGTTTCTCCAAGGTAGATATCAGATCGGGGTATCATCAACTTAGGGTCAAAGAGTGTGACATACTGAAAACAACCTTTAGAACTCTGTATGATCACTATGAATTTATGGTTATGTCTTTTGGACTAACTAATGCTCCTTCAACTTTTATGGACCTGATGAACAGGGTATTCAAGTTGTATCTGGATATGTTCGTTATTCTGTTCATAAATGACATCTTTGTATACTCCATAAATGAAGAGGATCATGCTAAACACCTAAGGATAGTGTTGCAGACTCTCAGGGACCACCAGTTGTTTGCTAAATTCAGTAAGTGTGAATTCTAGTTGAAGTCAATATGTTTCCTCGGTATGTGGTCTCAGGTGAGGGTATTCAGGTAGATCCACAAAAGATAGTTGTGGTAAAAGATTTCCAAAGACCAACATCTCCAATAGACATTAGGAGTTTATTAGGTTTAGCCGGTTATTATCAACAGTTTGTAGAGGGGTTTTCTTCCATTGCATCCCCTTTGAATAAATTGACTAAGAAAAAGGTGAAGTTTCAGTGGTCAGACTTATGTTAGAGTTTCCAAGAGTTTAAGACTCAACTCCCTACAGCTCCGGTTTTGACCTTACCAGAAGGAACAGATGGATTCATAGTTTCTTGTGATGCTTCCCGAGTTGGCCTCGGTTGCATTCTAATGAGGTGGGTTAAGGTGATAGCTTATGCCTCCAGACAGCTCAAGGTTCATGAGTAGAACTATCCGACTCATGATCTTGAATTGGTGTTCGTGGTATTTTCTTTGAATATATGGAGACATTACTTTTATGGGGTTCACATGGATGTTTTCACCAACCACAAGAGTCTTCAGTACGTGTTCAATCAGAAGGATTTAAACCTCTGCCAGAGAAGGTGGATGGAGTTATTAAAAGACTATGACATGAGTGTGCTATACCATCCAAGCAAGGCCAATGTGGTGGCTGATTCCCTAAGCAAGATGTCTATGGGAAGCGTTACTCATGTGGAAGAGGGCAGAAAGGAACTAGAAAAAGATATCCACAAGTTAGCTCGATTAGGGGTGAAGTTAGTTGATTCAGCTGAGTGTGGAGTTGTAATCTAGAGTGGGTAATAATCCTCACTAGTTGTAGAAGTTAAGTCAAAGCAGGATGAAGACCTCACACTACTAAAACTGAAAGAAGCAATTCTAAGAAATGAAGTGGAGGCTTTTTCCAAAGAGGGAGATGGCGTGCTTTGTTATCAGGGCAGACTCTGTGTTCCAAACGTAGCTGACTTATGACAGTGAATACTAGAAAAATCCCACAACTCAAGATATTCTATTCACCCAGGTAACAATAAGATGTACCATGACCTATGGGAAATCTACTGGTGGAGCGGCATGAAGAGGGACATTGTAGAATTTATAGCTAAGTATCTGAACTACCAGTAGGTTAAAGTTGAACATCATAGACCTGGGGGTATGACTCAGGATATCAGCATACCCATGTGGAAGTGGGAAGAGGTGAACATGGACTTCATTACAGGTCTACCTCGTACTCGTTGGACGTATGATTCCATTTGAGTGGTAGTAGATCGGATTACTAAGTTAGCACATTTCCTACCGGTAAAGACTACAGACTCAGTTGAGGACTACGCTAGATTGTACATTGCAAAATTGGTCAAACTTCATGGAGTCCCCTTGTCCATTATTTCAAATAGAGGTACCTAGTCCACCTCACATTTCTGGAAATCATTTCAGAAGGGCCTTGGCACTTAGGTGAAGCTCAGCACAGATTGATGGGCAAGCTGAGAAGACTATTCAGACCTTAGAAGACATGTTAAGAGCTTGTGTGATCAACTTCAAAGGCAGTTGGGATGATCACCTACCTCTCATCGAGTTTGCATACAAGAACAGCTACCACTCCAATATTCAGATGGCCCTTTTTGAGAAATTATATGGTAGAAGGTGTAGGTCTCCTATATGGTGGTTTGAGGTTGGCGAAGTTACTTTTATAGGGACAGATTCAGTCCATGAGGCTATGCAGAAAGTGCAGCTTACCAGAGGAAGGTTGAAAATAGCACAGAGCTGACAGAAATCACATGCCAATGTGAGGAGAAGAGAACTAGAGTTTTCTATAGATGATTGGGTTTATCTGAAGATTTCACCTATGAAAGGGGTTATGAGGTTTGGAAAGAAAGAAAAACTCATTCTGAGATATGTGGGACCCTATAATATTCTAAGGCGAATTGGCAATGTGCCTTATGAGTTAGAGTTACCTTCAGAGTTAGCATTTTTGCACCCAGTCTTCCACGTGTCACTATTGAAGAAGTGCATCAATGATCTGACCTCAATTTACCACTAGATAGTTTGGATGTAAATGATTGTCTCTCTTGTGAGGAAGTCCCGGTTTAGATTCTGGACCAATAAGTTCGTAGGCTGAGGAACAAAGAGGTCACTTCAGTGAAAGTTTTATAGAGGAATCAGCTAGTTGAAGGAGCCATATGGAAAGAAAAATCTGACATAATAGTTATATATCCTCACTTGTTTCCTTCCAGCTCAGTTTTAGTGTTAGGTATTAAAATTTTCCTTAATACTCCATTTAGTTTAGTATCTTGCAATCCTTTCCAAGATTAAATATGCATCTTAGTTGCCTAAGTCCAGTTAGCATGTTACCTCAGTTCATAGTCAGTCACTCCCTCAATAATCAGTTCGTAGTGGAAAGTCTTAGGATTACGACTCTTTTCCTATCCTTCCAGTTTATTTAGTCTCCATTTGAGGACTAATGTCTTCAAGGGGGAGATATTGTAACACCCCATAACTTCCTAAGACTGGCTTGGAAATTTAAAAGTTGATTATGTAGAAGATTGGCAAAATTGCCACAGTACGAGTCATAGTACGACCCGTACAACCGAGGTATGAGTCATACAATGACTCGTGACTGAGGGGATGGTGAAGATCTGGAAATAAGGCTGGAGGAACCACGAGTTGATGTTACAGATTATACAATATAGGTACAGATAGCACATAGTAGTCATGGAAAAGTACAAAGATTTTGTCAAGGAAAATCCTAAGTAACCACGAGACAAGGTACGACTTATGGGATGAGGGTATGACTCATAGGAGGAGTCATGAGAGAGATTACATGTAGACTCAGGTTTTAGTTATGAGTCGTACTACCAATTGTAGGAAGTAGGTACTAGTTATAGAAGGAATCTGTGAAAAACTTTAGAGGGATTGGGTGGAGCAAAGTCCATAACCATGACTTGTGGTATGGACATGATACAACTTGTAGGTTGAGTCGTACCACCTGGCAGGCGGAAATTTCATTAAATGTGGAAATATTGTAAAATCCTATAGACTTAACCTCTAAACTAGGACGTATAAGGTGTTCTCAAGAGGGATTTTAGAGAAGTAGTCAATCCTCTCTCTCATTATTTCCAAAAATCATATAGAGGAGGTACAAAGAACTTAGACAATTCCCTTAGAGTAGAAGCTAAGGGTTTCAAGTTTTCTGCTCAGATTCTCCAAGTTCTTCATAAGAAATTCGACTCCAGGTATGTGGGAATTCATAAAGAGAACCGTTCTTCCCTTGTGCCCCAAAACTCTTCTGCAACTCTTATCAGTTCTATCCTTGAAATTAAAAGCTAGGGTTCGTTTGTCAATAAATTATGGATTCCTTCTTGTTATAATCTTCATGGGTATTGAAGGTTGTTGTAAGCTATTCTTCTGAACTCCTTGCATGATATTATATGATTTTAGCCCTAGTTTCTTTGAATACAGTGACTTGAGTATTTCATCATTGTCTAAATACAAGTGTTACCTGACTCTATAAATTCTTGCAATCGACATGTTTTGACTGTAATGTTACTTATTGGTTAGTTTAAATGTTAGTTCAGTCTTAGTCTAAAGTTAGCCTTTTCAGCATCTTCTGGTAATGTTAGCTGATCAATTTGGCTATATTCAGTCTTTTGAGGAAGTCAATAAAACTCTATAGTCTCAGTTATTAGTTATTAGGTTGTTCTTTAGACGGTTGCGATGATTTCAAATAAAGCAGCTCTAGCCAGTCTTGGAAAACCAGTTTCCAGTTATCATGTTTTTCAGAATCTCAGGGTACTTCCAGATAGGTGTCCTTGACATAGTATAGGACATCAGTTTCGAGCTATCAGGCTAGTCACAGTTAGGATGTTCAGTGGGAGTAGAACTTAGCACTGAGAGGGATGGGGTTTAGCCCATCCAGGTTTCCAAAACTACGCTGCCACCATAGCTTTTAGCCCGAATAGGCATCAAGGAGTGATCACCCAGTTCAGCTACTATACCCTGGAAAGGTATAGTGGGCCTTCTCCGATGGGGGGGTATACATAGGACTCCACATATAGCTCACATGGTTACATGTCGGTTATAGTTGCTACCACAATTTAGTACAGTACCTCTTGTCATTACAACTCAGACTCAGTTATTAATATTTCATGATTTGTTTATGACCATTAGTCAGTGCCTGTACTTATACTATTATAGTTATATCACTGTACATATCAGTTTATAGTTGGTCACTTCATGTCATCTCAACTCAGTTATGTACTATTATTGTTTTACTTACCCTTGCATACAAAGTACATTCAAAATACTGATGCATATTTTTCATATTGATCGTGTTATGATACAAGTGCAGGTACCTAGACTCAGCATCATCAGTAGTTCCCCTTAGACAATTTTAGCAGCTTTAGCTTGGTGAGTCCATATCGTCCAAGGACAGGACTTTTCCTTCAGTTATGTTATACCCCGGGAACCCAAGGATCAGGATAGGAAATTAAAACGGAGAAAAACTAAAACTTCACACCAGGTCACAGAACGACCCGTGAGGTGGGTCGTGAGGAGTGACCACGAGTCGTGAGGTTACTCGTGGTCAGAATAGTTTGGCAACGCTTGAGTTAGGAAGCCACATGCCTGACCACAAGTCGTGGTCAAACCTAACGACTCGTGAGGTCACCTGTGGTCTACCTTGGAGGTTTGGAAAGTTGGGATGGGCAGTGTAGGCCACGGAAGGAGACCACGAGTCGTGGTCTGACCTCACGACTCGTGAAGTCACCCATGGGGTCCCCTTGGATGTATTAGACTGTGGACTCAACGGACCATGGCCACGAGTCGTGCCCTGTGGCAATGACCCGTGAGATCCCTCGTGGTTACTAGCAAACAGAAATTTCCTGCGTTTTAATAAGGGTATTTTCATAATTCTTAACTTTCTAAGGCCTAAACTACATCGATTTGGATATTTTTCTGAGTGAGATAAGATGAGTTAAGTCCTTTATGCGTGCCCATTCTCATGCAAAACCTTAGAGAGATTTTTGGGAGATTAAAGGTCTTCTTCTCCATATTTTCATCAATTTCTTTGTGGGTATTCAAGGAACCTCGAATAAATCCATTCCCAGGTATGCAGGGTTTTATAATGGGTGAAATTCTTCCTCACCGATGCCCAAATTTTGATTTAAATCATGAATCCTCCCACTCAAGTTCTATGGGGTATTACCCAAATGCATGAAAATGTGATTTCTCTTTATGAGTACAATTCAATTGAGTTTTCATTATTGAATTATGAATGATGGGAATGTTTTATATTATTTTCTTTAAATCATGTTTCAAATTTTTTAAATCTAAAATGCCCATTTGATGAAGGTTCATGAAAGTTATGATTTACGATGTATATACAATATTTTAAATTTATTGATGATGGAAAAGCATGAATTCAAGTTACTCATGTTTATGAGCATATTTTGAAAGAATTGAATATGATGATGTATTGGGAAATGCCCACATGTTTAAGAATGATTTATGATTTATGAAGTGAATTACATGATTTATCGATTTATGATGTTGGACGATGAAAAGGGCCTATGATTCTTGGCTAAGCATGTTTTAAAGGGGATCAATGATGATAACTGTTATATATTAGCCAATGAATCTTAATGCATGATGTTATTGATTTGCATATGAGCCTATATGCATGTTTTTGGGAGTCGTGTATACCACCGAGAAGCCCGGAGTTTAAAGGACTACGTCGATGTCTCATAACCATGTTCCACCATGGGTTTCTAAAAGATATGATGTATTTATAATAATCCCCTCGAATGTGATATCACGCCTAATGCACGACACTCTCCTGGCAAGCTAGGGTCAGCTCTACCCAATTAAGCGAGATAGTGGGGCATCATGAAAGGCTCTACTATGATGGTGTCAGTTATGACGAGTCCTTCCATTGTTCCGCATGTTTTCTGCATTATTATGTTTACGTTGTTGGCTCAAGTTATGTTTTGATAAATTTTACTTACAATTATGAAAATGAATGATTATGAATGATTTGAAAGTCTTGAGCCTTATATTTTATTATGAAGATTTGAGTAAGTATGATGTCCTTCTCTTATATCTATTTATGAGTTTTATTTACTCTAAAATGTCTGTTTTACTTACCCTGCATAATCAGTACATTCCACGTACTGACTGCATACTTTCTATGTTGTATCGTTTCATGATACATGATCCGGATCTCAGGCTCATCCTCACCCTTAGTCCATCTCATCTTACGCTTTCAGCTTATTAGCGAGTCCTCATGTTCTGAGGGCCGTTTGATAGACTTTCATGTTATTTATGTTTTAGTATTGGTCGGGTTAGTTGGGGATGTTGTCCCATCAACCCATCTTACGTATTAGAGGCTTTCAGACAAGTATGTAGTGCTCACCTATGTATATGTCCAGTATTTCCTGATGTTATGCTATAATCATATTTTCGCTATGTTTTTATGATTATCATTCCGCTTATTTGAATGAGATTAGTTGTATGCATATTCCATAGGTCAACTTGGGGTCTCTCGGGGTCCCTTGTCCCATGTCTACGATCCGGGTTTACGTTCGGGTTGTGACAAACTTTGTATCAGAGCAATAGGTTTGAAGTTTCCTATGGTGTCTGAAAGCCGCGTTAAATAGAGTCATTTTCATGGGTGTGAAGAGCGCCACACTTATGACGAAGATTCTACTAGACGTTTAGGAAATATTCCCTTATTTTATGTTCTATGTCATGTGATGAAAAGCCTTTCCATCTTTTTAATTCGTGCAATTCGCGATTGCAGAATTATGGCTCCTAGAAGAATGAACGGAAGGAGGAATGGAAATGATGAAGGACATGGAGATGGCAATGACCATGGGCATCAGCAAGCCCTACATGTTCAGGAGCCCCAAGCACCAGAGCCATCTTTCCATGCTGAGTTTCGGGCGGCTATCCAGTTGTTGGCGCAGGCATTGACCGCTCTGGTTAACCAGCAGGTTGTTGCACAGGTCCCACAAAATGGCAATGCAGCGGTGGCTCGGATTAGAGACTTCTTGAGGATGAACCCTCCTGAGTTTACAGGGTCAAAGGTGGACAAGGATCCACACGAGCTTATTGAAGGGATCCTGAAGGTCACTCAGATTATCGGTGTGACAAATGGGGAGAGTGTGGACTTGGCCTCTTATCAGCTAAAAGATGTCGCTCATACATTGTACAAGCAATGGAAGGACAGTAGGGCAGCGGGAGTGGTCCCTATCAGCTGGGATAAGTTCCACATGGCCTTTCTCGACAGGTTGTTCCCTCGGGAGATGAGGAAGCTGAAAGCAGCTGAGTTTGTGCACCTCAAGTAGGGAATGATGACAGTGCTAGAGTATTTTCTTGAGTTCAATTATTTGTTAAAGTACGCCCCAGAGTTATTGATGGATCAGAGGGTGTGGGTGAGCCGGTTCATTCATGGTGTGGCGTGTTATTTAGACAAGGATTGCAGGACTGCTATGCTCCCCCAAGATATGTACTTCCCTCGCATAGTGTTGTACGTCCAGCAGATGTGAGGGAGAGGGAGGAAAAGAGGGCTTGGCCAAACAACTGTGGGTTTTCACATCAGAGGTCCGGCGGTGGCTACCATCCACAGTTTTAGCAAAGGTCACTAGCCCCAGCACCATCATCAGCTAGTCTTCCATCTAGGCCCAGCAACGATCAGAGGAGCAAGGCTTCAGCATCGCGGGATCAAAGGGGCACCCAGTTAGAGTATACCTCTCCAGCCTGCGGGAAGAGTCATGCCGAGGAGTGCTTGCTCGGTTCAGATGTTTACTATGGGTGTGGTAGATCTGGGCACATGCGGTGAGCCTTCCCATATGCTAGATAGGGTGATGATAGGGGTTGTGCATAGGCCACCAGGATAGTGGCAACTCCAGCCCATTCCGCTCTGCCGGGAGCATCGACTAGTGGAGGTGGAGGATAGTGCCAAAACCAATTCTATGCCCTTTCCTCATGCCAGGAGCAGGAGATTTCGCTAGACGTGGTCACCGGTATGTTGCGTGTCTTTCATATTAATGTTTATGCCTTGCTAGATCTGGGAGCTACCTTGTCTTTCGTTACTCTTTGCATTGTTAGTAGCCATGGAGTTAGTCTTGAGACCTTGTCAGAATCATTTTCAGTTTCGACCCCTGTTGGTGATTCGGTCATAGCTAGACGAGTATATAGAGAATGCCCGATCATTGTGTTGCATAAGGTTACCTCCGCAGACCTTGTAGAGTTAGCCATGACTAACTTTAACATTATTGTTGGCATGGATTGGTTGTTTACATGTTATGCTTCGATTAATTATAGGACCCGTATGGTGGAATTTCATTTTCTAGGTGAGTCAGTGTTGGAGTGGAAGGGTAGTTCGGCGGTACCAGCAGGTGGGTTTATTTCCTATCTTAAGGACAGGAAGATGATCTCTAAAGGTGTCATGTACAACCTAGTTATGGTTAAGAATGTGGAGTCCGATACCCCAACTAATCAGTCAGTTCAGGTGGTGTGCGAATATCTGCAGGTGTTTCCTTATGATTTTCCCGGTGTTCCTCCGAAGAGGAAAATTGACTTCGGTATTAATCTATTACCCGATAGGC
Organism: Datura stramonium; assembly: GCA_018107945.1. NCBI lineage: Eukaryota > Viridiplantae > Streptophyta > Magnoliopsida > Solanales > Solanaceae > Datura > Datura stramonium. Next base: position 288,482 of record JACEIK010000275.1, read on the forward strand.
AACCTATCTCTATTCCTCCCTATAGGATGGCCCCAGCCGAACTAAAGGAATTGAAGGATCAGTTAAAGGATCTGTTGGATAAGGGCTTCATTAGACCGAGCCAGTCTCCATAGGGTGCACCAGTTCTATTTGTTCGAAAGGACGGTTCCCTTCGTATGTTTATTGACTATCGGTAGTTGAACCAGGTTACCGTTAAGAACAGCTACCCCTTACCCAGGATCAATGATTTGTTTGACCAGCTTCAGGGTGCCAAGTGTTTCTCCAAGATTGATCTTAGGTCCGAGTATCACCAACACAGAGTTCGAGAGAGTGACATCCCGAAGACCGCTTTTAGGACTTGGTATGGTCACTACGAATTTGTTGTTATGTCTTTCGGACTAACCAATGCCCTTGCAGCTTTTATGGATTTAATGAACAGGGTCTTCAAGGCATATTTGGATATGTTCGTGATCATGTTCATCGATGACATTCTTATATACTCCAGAGTGAGGAGGAGCATGCCACTCATTTGAGAATAGTGCTGCAAACCCTCAAGGATTGTCAGTTGTATGCAAAGTTTAGCAAGTGTGAATTTTGGCTAAACTCGGTGGAATTTCTGTGTCATGTGGTATCAAGCGAAGGCATAAGTGTAGATTCCCAAAAGATTGAGGCGGTGAAGAATTGGCCCAGACCGGTGAATCCTTTAGAAATTAGGAGTTTCTTGGGTCTAGCTGGATACTACCGAAGATTTGTTGAGGGCTTTTCATCAATTGCAGCCCCACTGACCAGGTTGACTCAGAAAAAGGTGAAGTTCCAATGGTCGGATTCTTCTGAGAAAAGATTCAAAGACTTGAAGACCCGACTCACATCAGCACCAGTGTTGACTTTACCCGAGGGTACTGATGGCTTTTTAGTGTATTCCGATGCTTCGAGAGTCAGACTGGGATGTGTGTTGATGCGGTGTGGAAAGGTAATAGCATATGCCTCGAGACAACTGAAAGTTCATGAAAAGAATTACCCGACACATGATCTTGAGTTGGCCAGGGTGGTGTTTGCATTGAAGATATGGCG
>JACEIK010000275.1:290017-302913 GCA_018107945.1 Datura stramonium
GGAGGAAGTAAATATGGATTTTTTTATAGGCCTACCTCGTACTCGCCGACACTATGACTCCATTTGGGTGGTGGTAGACAGGTTAACTAAGGCGGCACACTTCTTACCGGTCAAGACCACAGATTCAGCGGATGATTATTCCAAGTTGTATATTCGGGAGTTGGTTCAACTTCATGGAGTGCCCTTGTCTATTCTTTCAGACCAAGGTACTCAATTTACCTCTCAATTCTGGTGTTCTTTTCAAAAAGGACTTGGGACGCAAGTTAAGCTCTGTACAGCCTTCCATTCGCAAATAGAAGGCCAGGCAGAATTAATCATTCAGACCCTCGAGGATATGTTGAGGGCATGCGTTATGGATTTTAAAGGTAGTTGGGATGATCATTTTCCCTTAATCGAGTTCTCCTATAATAACAGTTATCACTCCAGTATCCAGATGGCACCATTCGAGGTTTTTTACGGGCGAAGGTCTGGATCTCCCATCGAATGGTTTGAGGGTGGAGAGGAAGCTATGATAGGACTAGATTCGGTTCACGAGGCGATGTTGAATTATCAGTTGATAAGGGACCGGTAAAAACCGCTCAGAGTCTTTAGAAATCATATGCTGATGTGAGGAGAAGGGATCTGGAGTTTAATGTGGATTACTGGGTATTTCTAAAGGTATCTCCCATGTAGGGAGTCATGCGGTTCAGAAAGAAATGGAAACTCGGTCCCAACTACGTTGGTCCTTATTGAGTTATGAGGAGAGTTTGTAAAATGGGGTACGAGTTGGACTTGCCTTTAGAATTAGCTTCAGTTCCTCCCATGTTTCATGTATCGCTCTTGAAAAAGTTCTTGGGTGATCTAGCTTTAGTAGTCCCTGTAGACAGCGTTGGTGTAAAGGATAGCCTCAACTATGAGAAAATTCCGGTGGAGATCTTTGATCGTCTGATTTGGAGGCTGAGGAACAAAGAAGTAGCTTCAGTTAAAGTGTTATGGATAAAGCAGCATGTTGAGGGAGCTACATGAGAAGTCGAAGCAGATATGATAGCCAAATACCCTCATTTGTTCCCTACCGGCTCAGTTTCAGTTTGAGGTATCAGTTTTGCCTAAATCTTCATGTTTAGTTCATGTGTAAAAGTATGTTTTATGATATGGTATATGTATGTGATGTCTGAATTCAGTTAAGCTATGTAGTTCTTTTTGGAGGTAGTCATTCCGACATTTTCGTCTCAAATGATCGTAATTGTATATGGTGATAGCTTATTTCTGAGTTTTCTAAATGTTTCTAACATTAAAGGACGAAGGTTCCCATGGGGGAGATATTTTTATACCACGATAACCCAAGGATCCGACCCGGAAGTAAAAATGGAGAAAAACTGAAAATTCGCACCAGGTCATAGAACGACCCCTGAGGTGGGTCGTGAGGAGTGACCACGAGTCGTTAGGTGACTCGTGGTTAGCATAGTATGGAAAGGCCTTAGTGAGGAGGCCACGGGCCTGACCACGAGTCGTGGTCAGACCTCACGACTCGTGAGGTCACCCGTGGTCTACCTTGGAGGTTTGGCAAGTTGGGATGGGTAGTGTAGGCCATGGAAGGTGACCACGAGTCGTGGTCTGACCTAACGACTCGTGAAGTCACTCATGGGGTCCCCTTAGATGTTTTGGATTGTGGACTCAACGGACCATGGCCACGAGTCGTGCCCTATGGCGATGACCCGTGAGATCCCTCGTGGGTACTAGCGACTAGAAATTTCCTGCGTTTTAATAAGGGTATTTTCATAATTCTTAACTTCCTAAGGCCTAAACTATGTCGATTTGGATATTTTTCTGAGTGAGATAAGATGAGTTAAGTCCTTTATGCATGCCCATTCTCATGCAAAACCTTAGAGAGATTTTTGGGAGATTCAAGGTCTTCTTCTCCAAATTTTCATCAATTTCTTTGTGTGTATTCAAGAAACCTCGAAATCAATCCATTCCCAGGTATGTAGGGTTTTAAAATGGGTGAAGTTCTTCCTCACACACGCCCAAATTTCGATTTAAATCATGAATCCTCCCACTCAATTTCTATGGGGTATTACCCAAATGCATGAAAAAGTGATTTGTCTTTATGGATACGATTTAATTGAGTTTTCATTATTGAATTGTGAATGATGTGCAAGTTTTATATTATTTTCTTTAAATCATGTTTCAAGATTTTTGAATCTAAAATGCCCATTAGATGAAGGTTCATGAAAGTTATGATTTACGATGAATATACAAGATTTTAAATTTATTGATGACGGAAAAGCATGAATTCAAGTTACCCATATCTATGAGCATATTTTGAAAGAATTGAATATCATGAAGTATTGGGCAATGCCCATATGTTGAAGAATGATTTATGATTTATGAAGCGTATTACATGATTTATCCATTTATTATTTCGGTCGATGAAAAGGACCTATGATTCTTGACTAAGCATGTTTTAAAAAGGATCAATGATGATAAATGTTATATCTTATCCAATGAATTGTAATGCATGATGTTATTGATTTACGTATAAGCCTATATGTATATTTTGGGAGCTGTGTCTACCACCGAGCAGCCCGGTGTTCAAAGGACTACGCCAGTGTCTCATAACCACGTGCCACCGTGGGTTTCTAAATGATATGATGTATTGATAATGATTCCCTCGAATGTGATATCACGCTTAATGCACAACCTTCTCCTGGAAAGCCAGGGTCGGCTCTGCTCTCTTGAGCGAGATAGTGGGGCATCATAAAAGGCTCTACCATGATGGTGTCGATTATGACAAGTCCTCCCATTGTTCCACATGTTTTATGCATTGTTCTGTTTATGTTGTTGGCTCAAGTTATGTTTTGATAAAGTTTACTTATGATTATGAAAATTAATGATTATTAATGATTTGAAAGTCTTGAGCCTTATGTTTTTTTACGAAGATTTGATGTAAGCATGATGTCTTCTATAATATTTGTTTATGAGTTTTATTTACTCTAACATGTCCGTTTTACTTACCCTGCATACTCAGTACATTCCACATACTAACCGCATACTTCCTATGCTATATCATTTCATGATACAAGATTCGGATCTCAGGCTCATCCTCACCCTTAGTCTATCTCAGCTTACACTTTCATCTTATTGGTGATTCCTCATGTTCCGAGGGTCGTTTGATAGACTTTCGTGTTATTTATGTTTTAGTATTGGTCAGGTTAGTTGGGGATGTTGTCCCATCCACCCATCTTATGTATTAGAGGCTTTCAAACAAGTATGTAGTGCTCAACTACGCATATGTCCAGTATTTCCTGATGTTATGCTATAATCACATTTCCGCTATCTTTTTATGATTATCATTCTGCTTATTTGAATGAGATTAGTTGTATGCATGTGCCATGGGTCGAATTGGAGTCTCTCTGGGTCCCTTGTCCTGTGTCTACGATCCGAGTGTACGTTCGGGTCGTGACAAGTTAAGTTTCCTTATTAGTATTACTTTAGAGTTAGCTGGGGGTTTGTCCCAGCGACTCGTCAGTTCTTAGTTGTCTTTCAGACACAGTATTGTTTAGTATATTTTGCGCTCTCCACATAAATTGTAGTATCTTATCAGTTACCTATTTTCTCAAAAAAAAGTGTTATTTATTTATGTTCTATAGCTTCCACTTATGATTTAATTCAGTGGACCAGTATGATGTTAAGTCATGGGTTAGCTTGAGGTCACTTGTGGTACCAAGTACCGTGTCACGTCAGGGTGTAGACTCTATTCGTGACACAAACTTGGCAAAATGAGTGGCGCCCACACCAGAGGTGTCCAGACTTAATGAAATTTGATGAACACTTTGCCAATATAGATGGGGTGCTGCGCTAGGAGTTGTGTAGAGTTGAAATTGCTGGAAATTTTACCCAGTCTGTGGTGAGATACATGGGGCAGTGCGCCAGGGTCATACTGAGGCAAAAAATGCTGATTTTATAGCCAAGTCTTGAAGGGCAGAAGCGTCATTTGAAGGTTCATCTATAAATAGAGTCCTTAGGTTGTTTGTTAAGTAGTTTTTGACTTCTTGGAGCAGTCTTTACTCATTTTACATTTCGTAGTTCATTATGAAATCTTGTAAGCCGTTTGGAAGGAAGAAACAGTTCTATAACTAAGTTTTCTCTTCTTTACATCGTATTTTCTTGTAATGATAACTAAGTATTTGTTTTTCCTCATATCTATGAGTGGCTAAACTCATATTATGTGGTTGTGGCCATGGTGAATGGTTGATTGTTTGAAAGACTAATTAATGTTCGTTTTGATTCTTCAATTATGGTTGTTTGTATTTATTTATGTTAATTTATTATTTATGAGATTGATCACCTTGTAAGTAATCTATTGGCTTTTGATTGAACTTTGGAAAGGGAATCAAAAGGGTTAAAAATAAATACAGGACGGGAATTCACAGACCCTTTAACCCATTGGTAATAGGATAGAAGTTGTTGTTGAGGATAGGGATATACCCTTCAACCCCATTTAGTTGAAATACAAGTAGGCATATCTTTCATTGTTCTCCTGCGACCATAGGGATATTGGCATTAGGGTTCATGAAATAGTTCTTCGAGTTTAGGGATAGTGGTAAGAAATGGGATAGTAACTTGCAACTAACAACCATGGGAAGAACCATGCCAGTTTAATTATGTGTGGAAAAATCAATTTGAAACCAACCAAGTGCCTTTGCCCTAGTATTTCACCATCATCGAAATTCAATCAAGCTTGCATTTGTTTTAGTTAATTTTATATTTGATGTTTTAGTAGTTTAATTTTCCAAACTAATCTTCTTTTTACTTGTTTTGTAGATTAGTGAAATTAAAGTGACAAAATTACAATGATTAAATTGACAAGTCCCTTGGGTTCGATATCTGGACTTCAAAATCCTATATTACTTGACGACCACATATGCTTCTGTGCGGTTGGGCAACATCAGACACCTAGAGTCCCTTAAGTCATGACTAGTTGGGCAAGATGAAAGACCTACCAGCATGTGTGTACAGATGAGCTACAAATATGTGTTAAGATATGGTATAGAGTAAGACTGATGAGATACAAAAGCTATACAATTGTGGGTTAGTAGGGATATAATTCCATGATTGTAATGTGATTGTATTTCATTATAGATTGTTGTAATAACTCTTATGTATGTTTGGTGATTCACATTTTTGGTATTGATTGACATGATTATGTTTGAATATAATTTAATTACCCAAATGTTATTGATTAACTAATTCCCTAAATTTTTGGCCACGTGTTGTTATAATTGACTATTGCTTTCATCGATTATGTGATGTGTACTTGTTACTAATTGGAGTAATCCTATGATGTCTATTAGTACATAGTGTATGTACTGATGCTACTAATGTATTTTTCTTTGAGTGTAGACTGTTTTCCAGTGTCTTCTTAGTGACCACTGATCTGAGGGTGAGCTACTGCTATACAAACTACCCCAGGTCTTCCTTTATGTAGATGTCAACCCCATTCGATCATCGATTTATATTTTCTTTATTTGGTACTCTTACACATTGCTAGTTTGAGTCCTTGTACAATTACTTTCGAATTTTTGGATTATAATTGGTAAGCTTCCGCAAGTTTTTTTATGTTTATTTAAAAATTTTGATATTTATCTTTTTAGATTAAATAAATTTATAAGTGTTGGGTTAGTTTGTAAGTTATGGTTCACCCAACGGAGTATTAGTGTTGGTGCCAATCTGTTACACCCTATAAAAGTGGTCGTTTAGTAAGCGTACACGTGAATTTGAAATAGATAAAGGGAGTGCGACGCATGTAGAGAAACTTCGAAGTTGGGTCGAATGAGGCCAGGCTGCTCCAGGCCAGCGTGACGCGCCGGTCGGTAGGACACCAGCCAGCGCGGCACTCCAGGCCATTGGCGCCATTAGGGGCGCGAGGCGCCGGGCATTGTGGCGCCTTGAGAGGCGAAGGCCCCCCCCCACTGGCCTCACCTACATAAACCTTTTAAACCTTCATTTCATTTCATTCTTATATGTTATCCACGACCATAGAGAATAGTGTATGAAGAAATCAAATAATTTTCATCCGTTTATGCTGAAAAACGCCGCTTGAATTCAAATTAACTTCGGGTATTAAAGTTTAAGGCTGCAGGGAGCATTGCTACGAAGTTATTTTAATGAAATTCACCCGACAAATTGTAACCCTTCCGAGTTAAAGTTGTTGGAATTTCACCAAAGTAGTTTCTATACTATCACAGGCTTCAAGTAAGCATTTCTCCCTTCTGGACTTTGGAGAAATTATGAGTTTCCAACCGTGTTCCATAAAGTTGAAATATAGTTAATATTTACATATAAAGTTATTGTTTTTGCCAAATTTAGTACTGGAACTAGTCATATTCCCCCAGTAATACGATTGCAGTTGAGAAGAGCAGTTGAATACGAACTGAAACTCACCAGTTAATCAGTAATCGGTGAACAAGGTATGTTAAGGCAGTTTCCTTTGGCAAGTTAGTTTATTTAGCATGATAACGCAGTTTGAATCCTAGTAAGAATACTAGAAACATGTCTATTGTGATTAGTTGTTGTTTTTGCGGAAACCCGTATTCCATGTTTAGTTTGGGATGGATTATGCCTGTATAACCTTCATGACCGACCCCAGGGTTATTAGCTGTGTCGACGCCCGCCAGGGGTGAGATGACATCGGTCTATGGAGCGGTATGCCATTCGCGAGGGACGAAGATGGGGTCCCAAGTCCTCATAAAATCCATTCCATGGGTTGGCTATTATATGCTGGGGTTGGCCCTACACACCCCCGTCGAGCCTGGTGCCCAAGGTGTAGATATCAGGAGTCCACTAGACTCAGACACAACTATAGTAAGGAATCGAGCGGGCTCAGTTGCAGACCCAGGGGACTGGTAGGATGGCTATAGCTATTATTTGACCCAGTGCGACCTTGATTGGGGTATGTAGACTGAAGTGTACTCACCAGGGCTTATGGGGGCCCCAAGTGGGTTATTCTGTGCTGGTTGTACCTTCCGGCTTATGGGGTCAGGTAAGGTTTTTGTTTGCTTTAATTACTAATAAATTAGATAGTAAGAAGTTCTATTACTTAGGTATGATCTCTATCCCTTCATTTCATTTATTCTCAGTTTTATTTCTTTTATTCAGTTATTGCCTTACATATTTAATACATATTGTACTGACACCCTTCCTAGGGCGCTGCATTACTAGGTGCGGATAGACGAGGAGCTGGTCCCTCTTAGCCTTCACCTAGGATTATTAGAATGTTCGGATCCTTTCCTCTGGAGCTTGTAGATAGAAGGTTTACTTCTTTTTTATTGTAGAGTTTTGGGTAGGCCGGAGCCTTGTCCCAACAATCATATTACTCCTAGAGGCATGCATATTGTTTCTATTTCCCTATGGTTACTTGTTATTGGCTTTGTGGGGCCCATATGTGTTTTGGTTTACGTGTTGGCTGTGTGGGGCCTTGTTTAGCTGCCAGTTAGTGGCCTTGTCGACCATAGTTTAGCTTAGCACTAGATTTACTTTACATTCATAACTAGACATCATGGTGGTCTTGTCAGCCCGCATAGGATTCCCTGTTATTTCCTATTTCTGGTTAGCTGTTTTCCTTTACAGGTGGCTATAAGGCCTTGTCAGCCAGAGGTTGTATTTGCAGCCGAGATATAGCCCGTTGTTTTCTTGATATGGGGAGTAAGCCTGCATCAGGAGTGCACAGGCCTAGTTAAGTCAGTTCGGACCCTAGTAGGGCACCAGGTGCTAGTCATTCCTCCCAAAGTAGGGCGTGACAAACTTGGTATTAGAGCCGGTCGTATCCCGTAGAGTCTGCAAGCCATGCTAAGTAGAGTCTTGTCTATGGATGTGTTGTGCACCACATTCTATAATGGTGGATACTCATATTTTGGCGAATCTTGTCTGAATTGCGGAGNTGCACCACATTCTATAGGTAGAAGGCTGCGAGGCATGATAGGATGGTTAATTTTTCTTCTTATCTAGTTGTGCTATAGAGCTGTACAGTATAGGGTTGATTCCTAAGCTTACCATATTCTTTTATCTACAAAGAAATGGCAGACCCGCGACACACCACGACTGGCAGGAGATTAAATGTTGCAGCAGGAGAGAGCACTAGCAGAGTGCCCCTGTCAGAGTCAGCCCGATCTGAGGGCTATAGGGAGACTCCATCTCAGCTTCCCCAGAAGTCTCCGCCCCTTCATGAGCCGCCCAGGGCGGCAGATGGGTCAGTGCCACCTCCAGTAGTCTCTAAACCAGTACCATCGGATCAGGAGGTTAAGATTGTTGTTGTTATTCTAGCTCAAATGATGGCTGCACAACATCAGCCCGTGGCTCCAATGGTCGTAGTGTCCTCAGGAGGACCTGGTAGTTCGAGGGTCTGGGAGTTTCTCGCACTGAGTCCCCCACAATTCACAGGGACGGATCGAGCGGAGGACCCTCAAGATTTCTTGGATCAGATGCAGCAGATTTTCAGGGCGATGCATGCCACACCTGTAGAGTCAGTTGAGTTAGCAGCATTCTAGTTACGGGACATCGCAATACTATGGTACAAGAGTTGGGAGAGGTTTCGAGGAAGAGGTGTTTCCCCTTCGCCAAGGTCTAGGTTTTTCAGAGGCGTTTCTGGATCACTACCTTCCACGGGAAATCCGAAAGGCCTGAGTTGATCAGTTTCTACATCAAGAGTAGGGGTAGATGAGTGTTTGGGAGTACGCTATGAGGTTCGACTCCTTGGCCCGATATGCACCAACCTTTGTAGATACCATGCCAGCTAGGGTGCACCGCTTTATTATGGGGCTAAATCTAGAATATGTGGAGACTTATATTACGGCCACTCTTTGAGAGGACATGGATATTTCTGAGTTTAGGCTTTTGCTCAGAATATTGAAGGGATTTGACAGCCGCAATGGGAGATAAGAATGGAAAATCAGGAGCAGCGCCGCTGGGCCAGACCTAGAGACATGCAGGCGGAGTCCCAGGGAGGACCCAAGCCATGATTTTCAAATAGACCACCCAGAACCCCACCACGAGAACAGCAGCAAGGGAGTGGATCTGGTTGTCGGCGGCAGTTAGGGCCCGACGAGAGCTTACGATCAACAGGTTCACAGCAGCAGAGAGGAGCGGAGCAGAGTAGATTCACCGCGCCACTTTGCCCTGTTTGCAGTCAGCGTCATTCTTGGGCATGCAGGTATGGTTCCACAGCATGTTATACCTATGGACAGGAGGGTCATCAGATGAGAGATAGTCCAACCAGGGGTCAAAGTCATCGAGACTGACATGATAGATCTTTAGTAGGGTCATGTGCCCCAGCATCTCGGACAGGGTGTAGGCCCTCAGCTCCAGCTGACAAAGGCCGAAGCAGGGGGCATCTAGCTCAGGTATCGGTCAAGATCGCACTTATGCCTTACCGGGGTGACAGGAGTAAGAGTCATCGCGGATGTGGTGAAAGGTATGCTGGACATTTGTTCTCATTCTGTTTATGTACTAATAGATCCAGGATCCACTTTGTCTTATGTTACACCATTAGTCGCCCGGAAGTTCGGTATTACGCCAAAATCTCTTTAGCAACCTTTTTCAATGTCTACTCCCGTTGGTGACTCTATCATAGCTAAAAGGGTCTAACGAGGGTGCACAGTAGAAGTTGTTGGTCATCATACTTTAGCAGATTTGGTAGAATTAGAGATGATTTACTTTGATGCAATTATGGATATGGATTGGATAGCCCCATGCTATGCCAATGTAGAATGTTGGACTAAGACTGTCCGATTCCACTATCCAGGGGAGGTTGTACAGGAGCGGAAAGGTAGTGCAGCCACGCAAAAAGGTAGGTTTATTTCCTATCTTCGGTTAAGAAAATTGATAGAGAATGGATGTATTTATCATATTGTCAGGGTTCAGGATTACCAAGCAGAATCTTCGACTGTCCAGTCCATACCAGTAGTCAATGAATTTCCAAATGTATTCCCAGATGAACTACTTGGTATTCTCCAAGAATGGGAGATCGACTTTGTAATTAACCTATTACCGGGTACTCAGCCTATATCTGTTACTCCGTACCGAATGACTCCTGCTGAGCTCAGAGAATTAAAGGAGCAGTTAAAAGATCTGCTAGATAAGGGCTTTATCAAGCCGAGTACTTCACAGTGGGATGCACCAGTTCTGTTTGTGTGAAAGAAGGATGGTTCCCTCTACATGTGTATAGATTACTAGAAGCTGAATAAAGTCACTATCAAGAACGAATACCCGCTTCCTACAATAGATGACTTGTTGGATCAGCTACAGGGGGCAAAGTAGTTTTCAAAAATTGACTTAAGGTCTGGGTACCATCAAGTTCGGGTTTGCAAGAGGGATATTCCAAAGACTGCTTTCAGGACAAGGTATGGCCACTTTGAATTCCTAATTATGTCCTTCGGATTGACCAATGCTCCAGCAGTGTTTATAGATTTGATGAACAACATCTTTACACCGTATCTGGACCTATTTGTGATAGTATTTATTAATGATATTCTGGTATGTTCCCGCTAAGAAGCAGAAACCGGGATCACTTGCGAACAGTACTCCAGATTCTCAGAGATCGAAAGTTATATGCAAAGTTTTCTAAATGTGAGTTTTGGATAAATTCAATGGCCTTTCTAGGTCATCTTGTGTCAGAATTCGATATCCAGGTAAACTCCCAGAAGATTGAGGTAGTAAAGACATGGTCTAGACCTTCAACTCCGACTGAGGTACGTAGTTTCCTAGGGTTAGTCGGGTACTAAAGGAGGTTTGTTGAAGGGTTTTGTACTCTGCCAGCACCCTTGACCAAGTTAACTCAGAAAGAAGCTAAATTTCACTAGACTGAAGCATATGAAAAGAGCTTCTAGGAGTTGAAAAACAGATTAACCTCAACACCAGTATTAGCCTTGCCAAAAGGATAAAAGGGTTACACAGTGTACTACGATGCTTCAGGCGTCGGGTTAGGATGTGTTCTCATGTAACATGGTAAAGTAATTGCTTACGCTTCCAGACAACTGAGGAAGCATGAAAAGAACTACCCCACCCATGATTTAGAGTTGGCCGTGGTAATTCATGCCTTGAAAATATTGAGACACTATCTATATGGTGTCCACATAAATGTTTTCACTAATCATAAGAGTCTCCAGTATATTATCACATAGAAAGAGTTGAATCTGCGGCAGCGTCGCTGGTTAGAATTATTGAAAGACTATGATGTGAATATTTTGTATCATCCAGGGAAAGCCAATGTTGTAGCAGATGCCCTCAGCCGTAAATCCATGGGGATTTTAGTACACCTGAAGCCAGAATAGTGGGAGCTGGCCCGAGAACTGTATCAGTTAGCTAGTTTGGTCGTTCGTATAGTAGATTCAGGAGACAGCGGAGCAGTAATTCAGAATACGGAAGTGTCATCATTGGTTGTGGAAGTGAAAGAACGGCAGTACGAAGACCCTAACCTGGTTCAGCTCAAAGATAAGGTTCAGCGAAGGAAGTAGCAAATTTCAAGGTAACCGAAGATGGAGTTTTGAGATACAGGGGTCTCCTCTGCGTTCCAGACATGGTAGGACTTCGCCAAAAGATTATAGGCGAGATATATTATTCCCGTTATTCTCTTCACCCAGGTTCAACAAAGATGTATCATGATATAAAAGAGATTTACTGATGGTCGGGAATGAAAAAGGAGGTAGAAGAATTTGTAGCACGATGTCCTAATTGCCATAGGAGAAGGATGAACATCAAAAACCCGGTGGATTGACGTAGGAAATAGCAGTGCATATGTGGAAATGGAAGGTCATTAATATGGATTTTGTGATAGGTTACCTCGTACCAGGAATAAATTTGATTCTATCTGGGTAATACAAACAGGTTGACGAGGTCAGCTCATTTTCCGCCAGTGAGGGCTACTTTCTCAGCTGAATACTATGTTGAACTGTATATTAGATAGATAGTTCGATTGCATCATTTTTCGGTATCAATTATTTCTGATAGAGGGGTGCAGTTTACAGCTAAATTCTGGCATTCCTTCCAGAGGTTTTTAGGAACACAGGTTAATCTTAGTACAACATTCCATCCTCAGACAAATGGACAGGCAGAACGTACCATTTAGATTCTTGAGGATATGTTAAGGGCGTGCATTCTAGACTTCGGGGGTAGTTGGGATGAACATTTTCCCCTTATTGAGTTTGCCTACAATAATAGTTATCACTCAGCAATCCAGATGGCACCTTATGAAGCCTTATATGGGCGGAAGTGCAGATCTCCAGTTGGCTGGTTCGAAGTTGTAGAATCAGAGTTAATTGGACCAGACATGATCCATCAGTCAGAGGAGAAAGTAAAGCTCATTAGAGAATGCCTATTGACAACTCAACCGCTAGAAATCTTACGCTGATGTATGGTGTAGGAACTTGGAATTCAATATAGATGACTGGGTGTTTCTGAAAGTCTCGCCAATGAAGGGTGTAATGAGGTTTGGCAAAAAGGGTAAGCTTAGCCCAAGGTTTATTTGGTCGTATCGAATACTCCGGAGAATAGGCCAGGTGGCATACAAACTAGATTTATCTTCAGAGTTTGAATTCGTTCACCCAATCTTTCATATGTCGATGCTACGGAAGTGCATAGGGGATCTATCTCGAGCTGTGCTAGTGGAGGATGTCCAAGACACTGAGGAGTTAGCCTATGAAGAGGTTCCAGTAGCTATATTGGATCGACATGTTCGTAGGTTGAGAACTAAGGATGTCACTTCCATCAAGGTATTGTGGAGGAATAGGAATAGAGAGGAGAGGACCTAGGAAGCTGAGGACGACATGAAATCCAAATACCCTCATTTTTTCCGGGCTTAGTCCAGACTATACAGTTAAGGTAAGTTATTGATTCAATTGTTGTTTCATCATTTGTGATATATA